>JAJPUD010004839.1:33727-126596 GCA_023553655.1 Myrmecobius fasciatus
CCCCCTCTGTCTCTGTCTCTCTCTAAATCTGTCTGTCTCTGTATGTCTGTCTGTCTCTTTCTCTCTCTCTCATTCTCTCTGTCTCTTTGGTGTGTCTTTCTGTGTGTATGTGTTTCTCTGTCTTGTTCCTTTTCTCTCTTCCTCCTTTTCTCCCCTTTGTCTGTCTGTCTGTCTGTCTGTCTCTCTCTCTTTTTCTGTGTGTGTCTTTCTGTGTCTGTATTGCTCTCCGTGTCTCTTTTTTTCTGTCTCCCTCCCTTCCCCCTCTGTCTCTGTCTCTCTCTAAATCTCTCTCTGTCTCTCTGCATGTCTGTCTGTCTCTTTCTCTCTCTCTCATTCTCTCTGTCTTTCTGGTGTGTTTTTCTGTGTATATGTGTTTCTCTGTCTCGTTTCTTTTCTCTCTTCCTCCTTTTCTCCCCTCTCTCTCTCTCTGTCTCTCTCTCTCTCTTTCTGTTTCTTTCTGTGTGTGTCTTTCTGTGTCTGTATTGCACTCTGTGTCTCTTTCTTTCTGTCTCCCTCCCTTCCCCCCTCTGTCTCTCTCTCTCTCTAAATCTGTCTCTGTCTCTGTATGTCTGTCTGTCTCTTTCTCTCTCTCTCTCATTCTCTCTGTCTCTCTGGTGTGTCTTTCTGTGTATATGTGTTTCTCTGTCTTGTTCCTTTTCTCTCTTCCTCCTTTTCTCCCCTTTGTCTCTCTCTCTCTCTCTCTCTCTCTCTCTCTCTCTCTCTCTCTCTCTCTCTCTCTGTGTCTGTATTGCTCTCTGTGTCTCTTTTTTTCTGTCTCCCTCCCTTCCCCCCCCTCTGTCTCTGTCTCTCTGTGCCTTTCCTTCTGACTCTCTCCCTCTGTTCCTGCTTCTCTTTCTTTCTCTGCTCCTTCTCACTAACACTAACAACTCACACAGCCCCTCCATTTTATCTCTCTTATCATGTATTGATTTATACTCTGGTTATTTGAGACAGTAAGATTCATGAGGGCATCAACCAATTTCATATTTAAATTCTGTATCTCCCCTAGCACGTAGCTCTACATACAATAGGTATTTAACAAATATTTGTAAAATGGGATTGAATTTGTTGAATTCTTACCCCGATTTGCCAATGGCCATTAACAAGTGTGCAAAGACAAGAAAGACTGCAGCCAAGTGCCACGTTGCCATGGCAGCCCCGTCTATAGCAAATGTCCGATGTGGACCAGGAGCTGAGAGCCTAACAGAGCAGCCAGCTGAGAGAATCTGACCAGACCTCCATTCCATGCCCAGTGCAGATGGAGGGCAGCGGGCCAGGCATGCCAAATTTGTGTAGGGCCTTGCCTTTTATTTAACAGAACCATTTTACATTCATCCTCATGGGCAATGGACTATGCCCTAGCTTTATAAAATAAAAATAAAAGAAGGAAGTGGGAGAACAGTCAATGACCTGACACGTCCCTCCATTTCCCCCCTTTCTGCGTTTAAACATTCTGCCAAAATTAATATCTTTATTCCTAAAACGTTCAATTCACGTAGGGCAAGTACTGTCTGCCTGAGCTGTACCGAGTGTGCGCTTCAGTCTTTATATTACCCAGAGGAACAAGCTGCTATTATGAAATCATTAAATTAATAACTTGGTAATATAGGCAGATATATAAAACAATCTGTTCATAGAACAAAAGAAATGACTACATTCCAAACATTCATAATTTAATTTAACATCGAATTAAAGCAGCATACATAACTTTAACCTCAAAATGTCAATAGAATTATGTAAATACACCACCAGACGCTAATACTCTGTGCCTGTGTGTGTGCATGAGCACCCATGTGCATATATGTGCATGTGTGTGTGTGTGCAATCATGACTGCAAGCGGGAGAGGGAGGGTGCAAGCAGGACAATTTCCTTCTGCCAGTCTCTCTCTTCTTTGGAAACAGATTAGGTGGCCAGCTTTTAATTAAGAATTTATTAAACATTCAAAGTGCTGTGGAGAAAAATAGCACGTAAGTGTTCCATTTACCACTGGGATTGGCTTATGGAGTAAACACAGGGAATCACAGAGGAGGCGTCAAAGGCAAAGGGAATCCCAGTGAGAGCGCAGGCCTCCTGTGATCATGAAGGTCCTTTCTCTCCTGAGATGGGCATTAGCTAAAGCCATTTGCCTCGCCGCCATTGCTGCTTCCAGCTCCTTAAGCCTTCAGCCTTTCCTAAAGATCTAACAATGATGGAGAAGCTAAGAAACTGTCAGGCTGGCGTGACATCTAGTATTGGAGCCAGAGCATCCTTTACCTGAAGATGGGAATGGAAAAAGGGTTAGGGCCCAGTATAAAGATAAGCAGAGATGTGCTCGTTGGACCAATTACTCCAGTGCCTCCTACCCGTTCAAGAACGAGAAAACCAGCCTGAAAGCAATTGCGAGCTTCAGTCAGGGACTCCGAGTATGGCCTAGCCATGGCATGGCTACTACTCCATCAAGAAGTGGAAAAGGGGGTCTGCTGCGTGCCAGACAGTGGGCTAAATGGTTTTTTTAACAAATATTATCTCATTTGACTCTCCAACAACTAAAGGAGAGAGAGGCTATTATTATACCCATTTAGCAGATGAGGAGATTGAGCCAGACAAACTTGCTTAGGTCACCCAGATAGTAAGTAGCTGAGGTCTGATTAAACTCAGGTTTTCCTACCTGTGGGCCTATACAGCTACTGTGCTATGGACTTCCTCAAAAAGAACAAGGGAGATCACATCATTCAAGTCCTTTTGTCTCAAGGGCAGGGGTTCCAAGCCTGGCTTTCAGACACCTTCATTTCAGAGTCCATAGTGTGAATGAAAAAAAATATACATTTTTGTTTTTGCCTTCTTTTATCTGCAATTTAGCATTTTCTTTGATTATTTAAAATGAGACTCTGAGAAGTCAGTAGGCTTTCCTAAATTGCACATCCATGGCATGTGAACAAACACACACACACACACACACAGAGTTATGGAACCCTACTTTAGGTGTGCACCTGTTCCCACTCTCCTGATAGCAGGAATAGACGGAACTCCCCCATCCTATGACTTCCCTACCCCTCCACTCACCCACACACTCACCGGGACTCCATCTGGACTTTGGAACCCTTGCCTTAACCAGAGGCAGAACTCTGTGACATACAGCTGCAAGGATGGAAGACTGACAACTTCCCCGCCCCCTCCCAATCAGATTAGTCACCAAAAGGCCAGATTTCTCACTGAATTGACTAAAGGCCAACTAGAGAGGAATAACTCCTTCATCAGTCTGAAAGCATGAGAGGGGCTTTGGATAATTGGATAAAGCAGGAAAAACCAAACATAAAATATGATTGGTCAAAGAAGATCAAATTTTTCCTCATTGGTTACATATTTTTAAGAGCAAGCTAATTCAGGACAAGTCAGGTGAGCAAGAGAGAATTCCATATCCGGGAGTTGAAAATTTCAGGATCCTGGAATGAAATCACTCTTGGAGGAAAGAGAAGGTCTCCTTATCTCTCCTCTCCCTCCCCCATTGAACATGTTACTGAAGAGACTGCGTACATGTGTACATATATAAAAATAAAAAATATATGGATGGATGGATGTAAAATACAAATACATTCTGGGTTGATGCTAAATATGTTGTATATAAACATATATAAATGTAAAATATATGCATATGTGTATATAGCTATATGTAATGTATATATAATATAAAATGTGTATATGTATGTAGATTAATATATTTACATATGTAGATATATAAATGTATATGTATCACAATGTATCACAAATATATCAAATATATGTGTGTATATCTATGTATGAAGTATGTGTGTATAATACATGTGTGTGAAATGTAAACATATGTGTACATAAATGTATATGTTAAATATATTTTTGTGTATTGTGTGTAACATATGTGTATAAATATGCATAATGAATAAATGTGTGCATGCATGTATATGTGTTTGTGTAAATGTACATATAAAATATGTGTGTATTTACATATGTGTATATACAAAAACTAATAAATGTAAATAGGTATGTATATGTGTGTACATAAAATATATGTATGTGTTATATAAAAATATGTGTGTACATAAAATATAAAAGGTATATGTATGTACAGATAAAACATGTATTATTGTATATGTATGTATATATATGTAAATGCATGTGTGTATTATGTATATATTATAAAATAATAATTATAAATATGTGTATAAAATATATGCATATAATATGTATAAAATATGTGTATCGGTGTGTATGTAGATAAAATATAAAATATATGTGTATGTATAGATAAAACATGTATTGTTATATATGGATGTGTATATATATATACATGTGTGTGTATATATATATATATGTGTGTGTGTGTGTGTGTGTGTGTGTGTGTGTATATAATATATGTAGATTGTATGTGTCCCTCTCCTCCAGTTGGCTGGTTGGCCCTCTCTGACCTAGCCTCCCTAGCACATCACTGTGAGCCACAAGCCTGTGATGAGACACTCAGGGATCAGAGACAGAGTAAGAGCTTTCTCAGGAGGAGGCACGTGGGCAAGACTGAGGAGCTAACCCTGGGTTGGAGTTAGCACTCGCACAAGTTGCCATCCTCATAGACACAATCTAGATGCATATGTGTGGCCTATGCAAAATGAATTCCGAGCAGTTTGGGGAAGAAGGCACTAACAGCTGGCAGAATCAGGAAAATCTTCATGTGGAATCTGGCCCTTGAGCCTTGAAGAAAACCAGAGCTTTCAAAGACAGATGTAAGGAAGAAATTAGTGCATTCCAGGCTGAGGGAGCAGCCAGTATAAAGGATGAGACAGGGAAGGATGCAATGTATGTGCAAAACGTCAATAGACCATGGCAGCAAAATTGTAGAGGTTGAGGAAGACAGGCATAAGAACACTGGAAAGATAGAAAGGGGCTGTATTATTGTTGCTCAGTCTTGTTTTTGTGATCCCATTTGGGGTTTTTCTGGAAGAAATAAAGAAATGTTTTGCAATGTTCTTTTTCAGTTCTTTTTACAAATGAGGAAACTGAGGCAAGCAGGATTAAGTGACTTGCCCCGGGTCACACAGTTTGTGTCTCAGTCCAGATTTGAACTCAGGAGGATGAGTCTTTGTGACTTCAAACCCAGCACTCTACCCTCGGAGCTATCTAGCTGCCCAAAGGAACGTGCCCTGGTAAATTTAAGGATCCAGCTAGGCTCAAAATCTAGCTCTTCCACTGTCTCATTTCATGATCTTATCTAAATCACTTCATTTTTCTCCATATGGGTGCTTGTCTTAGTGCTTGAGTGCCAGCTGCTTAATAAAAATCTGGGTCATTATTAATATTGTTGTTCTTCTACTTCATCATCATCATCATCATCAGAATGATCAAGAAGGTAACATTTTGCCTTGCAAATGAATTGGATTTAAGTGAGACTGGGCTGTGGAAAGTCATCAGTCTCACTCTTTCCAAATCTATCTAGGTCCAGTAGCAAGAAAATTAAAATAATCAGAAAAATTTGCATTTGATCTTAGAGACAATAGGGAGCCAATGGGGTTTATTGAGTAGAGGAGAAAGGATGGCATAATCAGACTTATACTTAGGACACTAGTATCGGTGTGGAGAATGGATTGAAAAAGGTGAGAGGGATGAAATAAGAAAGTATTTCAAGAGTCCAACTAAGAGGAGAACTGAACTGGAATGGTAACTACAGGGAGGGGAGGGAAAGGGAGTTTTTGTGAGAAATGCTGTGGAGAGAGAAATTAGATTTGGCAACAGATTAGATATGTGGGGTGAGCATGAGAGAGGTGTTGCACATGATACCAAAGTGCAAACCTGAGGGATTGGAAGAGACCAGTCAAGCAGTAAGTCAGAAGTTACTTACAACAAACAAAACCAATGCAGACAAGATTAGGAAGGAAGCAATAAATTGGGAAATCATCTTTGCATTTAAGGGTTCTGATAAAGGTCTCATCTCTAAAATATATAGAGAATTGTCTCATATTTATAAGAATTCAAGCCACTCTCCAATCGATAAATGGTCAAAGGATATGAACAGACAATTTTCAGAGGATGAAATTAAAACTATTTGTAGTCATATGAAAAGGTGCTCCAAATAATTATTGATCAGAGAAATGCAAATTAAGACAACTCTGAGACCCCACTACACACTTCTCAGATTGGCTAAGATGACAGGAATATAATGAGGAATGTTGGAGGGGATATGGGAAAACTGAGACACTGATACATTGTTGATGAAACTGTGAACGGATCCAACCATTCTGGAGAGTAATTTAGAGCTATGCTCAAAAAGTTATCAAACTGCATGTACCCTTTGACCCAGCAGTGTTTCTATTGGGCTTATATCCCAAAGAGATCTTAAAGGAAGGAAAGAGCCCCACATGTGCAAGAATGTTTGTGGCAGCCCTTTTTGTAGTGGCTAGAAACTGGAAACTGAAGGGATGCCCATCAATTGGAGAATGGCTGAATAAATTATGGTATATGAATGTTATGGAATATTATTGTTCTATAAGAAACGACCAGCAGGATGATTTCAGAGAGGCCTGGAGAGACTTGCATGAACTGATGCTGAGTGAAATGAGCAGAACCAGGAGATCATTATACACAGCAACAACAAGACTATATGATGATCAATTCTGATGGACATGGCTCTCTTCAACAATGAGATGTTTCAGACCAGTTCCAATTGTTCAGTGATGAAGAAAGCCATCTACACCCAGAGAGAGCCCTGTGGGATCTGAGCCTGGACCACAACATAGCATTTTCACACTCTTTATTGATGTTTGCTTGCATTATGTTTCTCAGATTTTTTTTCTTGTAGACACGATTTTTCTTGCACAACAACATAAGTGTGGAAATATGCATACATATATTCAATTTGTCATTAACATAATTAACATGTAGTGGATTTCCTGCCATCTAGGGGAGGGGTGGGGACTAGGGGGAAAAATTTGTAGCAGAAAGCTTTGTAAGGGTCATTGTTGAAGAATTATACATACATAAGTTTTGCAATTAAAAAGCTTTAATAAAATGCATTTTTTAAAAAAGTGACTTACAAACTGACTTAAAGGTGACCAGAGGAATGGATACCTTGGGATAGTCCCATTCTGTCCCTTTTAGTTCTTAAAGGCTGCTCTCCTACTGGTCCTTGAGAGTTCATTGGAACTTGACTCTGTTCTGTCTCTGACCACTGGCTTTTACAGCTTCTCTCCTCCCTCCTTTCTGACTGCTGGTCATGATGCTAAGGTTCATTTGTAACCTCCTGCCTGTACTTCTCAGCCTTGGCTTCCAGCCCAGCATCTTTGATCAGACTCTGTTTGTTGCATAGTCTAGAACCTAATCTGTTCACAAGAAATGAGTGGTTAGAGAGCTATTCATTTTTCACCATTCCACCAATCCACCACCTCTCACTCCATTCATTTGTACAATCACGACGTCCTTTTGTCATATTTCAGTCTGGATCACTGTCACCTAGATGGATAGACCATGTGTCAAATTCACAAAGCATAATACAAGACTTGCATTGTCCAAAGTTTCTAATTCCCTTTAGTCCTGGCCTCTAACCTCCCAGCCTTTTCTTGCCAACTCAATTTCATGTTTTCTGATATATGCATAGCAATAATGGGCATTTATGAGGTGAATTACAGTTTAAAAAGCACAGAGGAATTTATGTATTATAACCACACTTTGAGGTAAATATTTTGTTTACAGGTATTATGACCCCTGAAGCTCCAGGATTCAAACCCAGGTTTTTAAGATCCAACTACCTGTCCCATAGCAAATATTCTAGTTGGGTGCTCTGGCAATATCTAAAGTACTCTGATGGTACAGCATTTGTGTCCCTCTCATGAAAGCAGTATGGCCCAGCAAATGGAAGACCATTAAGACTCCAGCTGGATTTAAAACTCAGTTCTTCCATTGGCTCTTTACACATTCTTACTTGAATCATTTAATTTTTCTCTGCTTCCACTTTTGTGCTGGTCTTAGAGTCAAGAAGACTGGGATCATAGCCTTCTTCCCTCCTTCCTTCCTTCCTTCTTTTCTTCCTTCCTTCTTTCCTTCCTTCCTTCTTCCTTTCTTTCTTTCCTCCTTTCTTTCTGTCTCTTTCTTTCTTCCTTCCTTCCTTTCTTCTGTTCTTCCTTTCTTCCTTCTTTCCTTCCCTCCTTTTTTTTTTTTTTGCTTTTTGCTGAGGCAATTGGGGTTAAGTGACTTGCCCAGGGTCACACAGCTAGGAAGTGTCTGAGACCAGATTTGAACTCAGGTCTGTCCTGACTTCAGGGCTGGTGCTCTAACCACTGCGCCACCTAGCTGCCCCGCCTCCTTTCTTTTTTAGGATTCATTTCCTTTTTATTTTAAAGCTTTTTATTTTCAAAACATATGCATAGATAGTTTTCAACATTCACCCTTGCAAAAGCTTGTGTTCCAATTTTTTTCTCCCTCCCTTCCTCCTACTCTCTCCCCTAGAGTTAAACATGTGAAATTCTTCTATACATATTTCCACATTTATCATTCTACACAAGAAAAATCAAATCAAAAAGGAAAAAATGAGAAAGACAACAAAATTCAAGCAAACAACAAAAAAGTGAAAATACTATATTGTAATCCATCCTCAGTCCCCACGGTCCTCTCTCTGGGTGCAGAGGGCTTTCTCTATCACAAGACCATTGTAACTGGCCCAAATCATCTCACTGATGAAGAGAGCCATGTCCATCAGAATTGATCATTATATATTCTTGTTGTTACCATGTACAATGATCTCCTGGTTCTGCTCACTTCACTTAGCATCAGTTCCTATAAGTCTCTCCAGGCCTCTCTGACATCATCCTGCTTATCATTTTTTATAGAACAGTAATATCCCACAGCATTCATATACCATAATTTATCACCTGAGATATTTTCTAATTGTGTGTACAAATCATTTAACCTCTTCTGTTGTCCAGTTCCTTATCTGTAAAATGAGATGTAATAGCACTTACCTCAAAGGAATATAATTAAGTATTAAATAAGATGATATTTGTAAACTTCCTTGCAAACATTATTGCTGTTGTTCATCCTTCATTTCCAAAGAGGACCAAGACATCATGGGTTCTGTCTTGACTTGGGAGTGAATTGGATTTAAGGGTGTCAGAGTAACATAATGTCATCAACCTCCTTTTCTCTTCCAAAGTCACCAAAGTCTAGTAGCAAGCAGAAGTCAGGACAACTAGTGATGGCTCAGGATGCAATGAAATCACCTTGGTGTATTCCACAATCAGGACAACTAGTGATGACTCAGGATGTCGTGAATGACCTTGGTGTGTTCCATGTCCAAGCTCTAAGTGTTCCTCAAAACCTATGTTAGCTACTTTTATAGCTTCTGAACCAAATTGTTCTCATCTGCCCATTCTAACAAGGAAAGTCTTCCCATGCTTGGAGTAGGCATCCTAACTTACTGACAGGTTTGAGGTCTATTATCTTCCACCTTGTTTAACTCATCTGTTGAGATGGTTTTATTGGGTTGTGGCCACTGTGCATGCTACAGCTTCTTGGAGTCACAGGTGAAAGCTGGGTAAAAGATGGACACCCAAAATGAATGAGCAGCCTTGAAAATGGGTTAGCAAGTCCTCACATCAGAGGTGCAATCCTCCCTAGATGCTGTATTCATATTTATTGCAAATATTTTTATTTATAGAAAATATTAAAATACTATACAAATGCTAGCAATTATTATTCCCCTAAAGAGAAAATCCTACCAAGCATGACCTAAGTCACCAGAAATATGAGGACTCCCAAATCACTGTGTTTGTATTCCCTTCAAAGCAAGGTACAACAAAAACTTAATTATTATTGCTGACCAATAGCATGCATCAATACCTTTTTCTTCATCATCACCAAATACAGCAACAACCACACCAATGACTGGGTACTTAAGCAGAGCACAGTTATTGATGCAGGGTGGGAAAGCTGGTATTAGGCACAGCTCAGTGCCTTTTTGGGCTAGCTGTGAAGATGGCACATATTCACATTCATAAAAAAAAATACTGAGTGCACAGGGTGAGGGTGCTGAGGGCCAATTAGAGCAACAGACTGTACGAGCTGCTGTGGTTTGGAGGGGGAAGCTTCGATCCTGGGCTCTGATAGTCAGAGAAAGCTCAGTCAAGGGGGTGGGATTTGAACTGAGTCACTAAGAAGAAAGAAAAGAGAAAGGGCATTCCAGTCACAAATCTAGCTGTAACAAAATATTCAAAGCTTCTTTATTTGGAATCACAAAAAACAAGGAGTGGTTGGAGAAGCAAATGTGGGCAAAGTATTAGACAAGTATTGGATTTGAAATCATGAAAACTTGGGTTCAAATCCCATACTTATTTAAGATTGTATAACCAAGAGCAAGTCACTTAACTTTTCTAAAACTAAGTCCCCCACTTTCTTTGACAAGGTATTTGGGGTCATTTAGTGACTTGCCTAGCATCATAAAGCTAATAAGTGTCAAGTGTCTGAGACTGGATTTGAATTCAGATCTTCCTGATTTTAAGGCTGGTACATCTAGTTTGTGACATGAAGATGAAAATACTTCTCAAGCATCTACCTTGCAGAGTTATTATGAGACTCATATAAGATAATGTAAGGACTTTGCAAAATTTAATATGAATATCTGCTATTAGCCAATAGAATATAACTTACACTTCCTGAAAACAGAGATTGTCTGGGTTTTTTGCCTTGATATCCCTAATGCCTTATATTTAATGAGAATTTAATATTAGTATACATAGTTGTGCAGAAGTTGCTAGATGGCTCAGTGGATAAAGCATCAAGCCTGAATTCAGGAAGGCCTGAGTTCAAATATGGTCTCAGACACTTACTAGCTGTGTGATCCTGGGAAAGTCACATAACCCTGTTTGCTTTAATCCACTGGAAAAGGAAATAGCAAACCACTCCAGAATCTTTGCCAAGAAAACCCCATTACACAAGGGCTTTGGCCCTTGAGGTCACAAAACGTCAGACATGTCTGAATGACTGAACAACATATGGAGTTGTATATAGCAACATGGGATGTTATGGTGCCATAAAAATGATAAATAGGAAGAATACAGAGACCATGCAAAGAGCTATGGGGAGCAATAGAAAGCAAAGTCAGTAGAATAAGTACAACATATACATCAGCTACAATGACATTAAAAACAAAGGCAATAGAACTTTATAAGTGTACAGATGGATTCAGAAGGGAACATGGAGCAAATGTATTAGCATGGTTTTCATTTCATTACAATTTTATTATGCAAATTTAAAATCAAACATAAACAGTTGACATTTGGGGACTTTATTTTATTTTGAGATTGACTTCATATTTTATTATTTTTGTTAGTATTTGTTCAGGGAACTGAGCTTATAATAATTTTGAAGAGGTACCAAGACAAGAATACGAAAGGTATTTTTAGAGAACATGAGTAAACCAGCTTGGCTGGTTCATGTAAGTGATACAGTGGGAGGCAAAAGCCAGGTTAAAGAGTTTAGACTTTATCCTACAAGAAATGGGGTACTATCCAAAGTGATATCCCATTCACTTGCATATCATGGCATCACCTCACTAATTCCATAGTACTCTGAGAATGAAGTACAACCAACAACAATGGCATTTGGATAAAATTAATTTGACAGCATTTAAACAACAGATTGGAGGGGAAAAGAGAAAAGTCAAATAGATTAAGAGGGTTTTACAGTAGTCCAAGCAAAAGGTATCCCAAACAGCTAGATGAATTTGAAATCAGGAAGACATCTTCCTGAGCACAAATCCAGTCTTGGACATGTACTACCTGTGTGACCTTGGGTACATCATTTAACTCTGTTTGCCTCAGTTTCCTTATTTGTCAAATGAGCTGGAGAAGGAAATGGAAAACCAATCCAGTATCTTTGCCAAGAAAACTCCAAATGGTGTAACAGAGTTGGACTTTCTGAACAACAAAGCAAGGGGTAAGGGAAGGACTGGTCTGGAGTGGGTCATGAGCATGACAAAGGAATGGACTCCACAGCAACAAGGTCTTCATGATTCTTGTTTCTGGATTTGTATTCATAAAGATAAGTCTTCCTCCTTTCCAAGGTATATTAAAAGAGTTGTTCAACCTCACCAAACCTGGAAATGTCAGAGCCAGGTTTTGAAACCAGATTCCGCAGTACTTTTCTCCTATTATATTAGAATGAGGCTTTCGTTCCAGGAATTTGAGTGTGGGTAACTAGAATAATGATGGCAACAATAATAAAAATAGGGAAGCTTAAATTGGGAAATGACATTGTTAAAATGAGAAACATTTCTGTTTCCCTTAGATATATCCCTATCTAAAATCTTCATTAGTGTAACAGTGACGACTGTGGTACCCACTGCCTGGGAAATCATCTATGTCACATTTTATCTCTCTTCTAAGATTCTCCAATAGACTTACAGAGAGAGAAAGGGAGGGAAAAGGAAAGGGGAGAAGAGGGAGTAGAAAGGAGGGTGGAAAGAACCACCTACATATCAGGGGAATTCAGAATGCTTCCCCCAGAAGTTGGTACCAAGTATTTTCCACAAAGGTATGTTTATGTGAGGTAATCTGAACATAAAGAAAGTAAAACTCTGTTACACTAATAATAGCAAAGTAGAGAGACAGAGAAAGAAGAGAGACAGAGACAGAGAGACAGAGAAAGACAGAGACAGAGAGAATAAGAGAGAGAGAGAAAAGAGAGAGACAGAGACAGAGAGAGACAGAGAGACAGAAACAGAGAGACAGAAAGAGAGAGAGACAGAAAGACTGCAAGAGATCCCAAAGCCACTTGATTGTGAAGTAGGTAAATAGTAAGAGGTGACATGTTATTACATGGATCAGGCTATACAAAATATGTGAAGGATATTTGACTGTGTCCATATAGCTCACACCTGAGTGAAACATTATTGGACATAGAAATTCACTGACTTGCACAGTATCACTAGCCTTGTAAGTATCAGAAATGAGTTTGAACTCGGGTCTCTTTCATTACAAACCTGGTACTCTATCCATTATGTTACCACTATCCCTGATTTAGATATGTTCTGGATCAAATTATGACCTCTGTAATTTCTGTAAAATTTCCATGAAAACTGGATTCCAGTTGTCCCTAACACATTAAAGTTATAAAGGGTTTCCATTATGAAACTCACATAAGATGATTTATAAGAAAGAAGAATTATGTGTATACTTTTTGTTTGATTATTTGTTAATGTGTATGTAGCATACTAGACAATTCTCTCACATTCAATACCTTGCATTTTTGGAGTATTTTTAAGGGGTTTTCATTATCATTCTTTCATTTGATTTTTTAAATTGCATTTTATTTCATTTTTTCCAATTATATCTAAAAAAATTTTAACACTCATTTTTTTAAATTTTGAATTCCAGATTATCTCCCTCCATTCCTTTCTTTCTCCCTCCTTGAGATCATTGCAACAATTCATTGTCTAAGTAGGACAGGCATTTTCTTATTTGGCAGATTAAAACTCAGAGTCAAATGGTTTTGAAGTAACAAAGTAATAGATTAGAAAAGGTTCCCAGTCTAATATTCCAGCAGTTCCTTAATATCACCATATAGTAAATTCTAGGTGGACTTGTACTTTTCTTTTAATCATGGGTTCCTTCCTTAAGTATTTCATTCCAAACTCCCAATCCAACTTTCACGGTTAGAAACTGTAATGTTTTCCATTGGTTTGAAATTAATTTGCTCTAATTCACACCAGCATTATTTTGATTGCTTTTGATTAAGTTTAACAAACTGAAGAAGTCTGCTGAAATTAAACATCAAAGTAAACAATTCCTTTTCTTAGGCCTCCTTGTGCATAATTACCAGCCTTGTCATTCTTGCTAAATATATCCATTATGTGACAGCTTTAACAGCCTGGGTTGTGGCAATTTATACCCTAGTGCATGGGCCCAGAAGCCTTTCTAAAGGAGGATTCTAGCATGAAAGGAAGCCCATTTCCATAACTTCCAGAACACATGAGTTGTTTTGAAATCTGGAGGGAGGGGGTCTTTTACAGGTCATGTTTGCTTTAAGAAAAGAAAAAAACAGCATATTTAATACTAAGAACATGCAAAGGGAGTTAGGGCTTCAGATGTAATGTAACAAAAACAGGTTCTTTGAAATCATCATTTTCAAAAAAATGCTCACAAAAATTAATGACTAATAATTTACCTACCAAAGTGACTAATGACTAGATGAAAGTTTATAGGCAGCCTTATAACCTTACAGAAAATGATCAAAGTCTAAAAGGTTTTTTTTTGTTAGAAACTAAAAACAATCAGTTTGAACACTGTAAGGTTCATTGGTTTTTTTTTGTTGGTGTTGCTAGGGAGGGGTTGCAGTTCACAGGGGAGAAGTGTACATTCATGGGACTATTTACACATTTATAGTCAAGGAGAGATGGAAACTGACATCTTGGAAGACCCAACTAGAGATGATCAAGCCCATCTCCCTTTGGTCCTGCCAACCACAAGGCCCCTGGGATGCTGGTCAGCTCTGGAGTTTGGCAGAAATAAGGCAACCCCAGCAGCTCTTAAAATGAACTACACAAATACTCAATCCTTCTCATCAACCCCTTTTGGTACCCATTTCCTTTATCCTAGGATCCTCTCCCTCTTTCCTTCAGATATCCTAGTATTTTTTTTGTTTCTCCTATTGTTGACTAAAATGTTAACTGATCATTAGGGTATTAATTGCTGATAATGGGTTATTTGCATTTTAATGAAATTCTGGAAAATCCTTCCCCCAAAAATTACCCACTGCACTTTATATTTTTCATTTTTATAATAATAGCTTTTTATTTTTCAAAATATATACAAAGATAGTTTTCAGCATCCACTCTTGCAAAAGCTTCTGTTCCAAATTTTTCTTCCTTTCCATTTCTCCCCTCCCCTAAACAACAAGTAATCTAATATAGGTTACACATGTGCAATTCTTCTAAACATATTTCCACATATATCATGTTGCACAAGAGAAATCAGATCAAAAGGGTAAAAACTGAGAAAAAACTGGCAAGCAAACAACAACAACAAAGGTGAAAATATTATTTTGTGATCCATATTCAGTCTCCATAGTTCTCTCTCAGAATGTGGATGGCTTTTTTCATCACACGTCTATTGGAATTGCCTTGAATCACCTCATTGTTGAAAAGAACCAAGTCCATCATAATAGATCATCACATAATCTTGTTGTTGCTGTATACAATGTTCTCTTGGTTCTACTCGCTTCACTGAGCATCGGTTCATCTAAGTTTTTCCAGGCTTTTCTGAAAGCAGCCTGATCATCAATTCTTATAGAATAATATTCCATTACATTCATATACCATAACTTATTCAACCATTCCCCAATTGATAAGCATCCATTCAATTCCTTGCCACTACAAAAAGGGCTTTATAAACATTCTTGCAACTGTGGGTTCTCTTCCCTTTTCTTTGATTCCAATAGAGACATTGCTGAATCCAAGAGTATGCAGAGTTTGATAGTCCTTTAGACACAATTCCAAATTGCTCTCGAGAATGGGTTGGATCAGTTCACAACTCCACCAACAGTGTATTAGTGTCTTAGTTTTCCTACATCGCTTCCAACATTTAGCATTGACTTTTCCTGTCATCTTATGTGATTAGCATTTTGACCCTACCTGGCCACACTTATGAATTTATATCACCTAAGGAGATGATTTATGAAGTCCACAATTTTATTTGTTGTTCATCCTTCCTTTTCAGAGAGGACCAATGACATCACAGAATGATGTCTTGATTTGGGAATGAATTGGAATTAAATGGCTGCATGATCACTAGTCTTACTCTCTTTGTCAAAACCATAGAAGTCCAATGGCAAGACTAAAATCAGGATAATTGTCTATGGCCCAGGATGCAGTGGATGACTTTGGCAGTCTGACAAGCTCTGAGTGCTTCATAGCACCAGCTTCAACATGCCCATTGGAACAAATTGTTCTCATCCACTCATTCTGTCAGGGGAAATCTTTACATGGTAACCATCTCCCTAACTCAACAATGGTTGAAACTGAGGAAGACAGTGGTTAAGTGATTCCTCTAAGGTCACTCTATTCCCTACACCCCCCAGTTACCTCTATCATGATACAATGCAGTCCTCTGATGATTAGATTCAGAATATCTTGCAAGGACTCTTTGTGTCCCATGTGATTGGAAGAGAAAAAGCTCTGATTTTGTCCTGGAAGTTAAGTATGTTTTGTATGGGAGGGATGGTATTGTAGTAATAGAGGCAAAAAAACAATCAAAAATAGGCCTTGCAGAGAAGAAACTGGTTTGATTGGAATATTAGTATTATATGATTGATGTTTGTCCTTCATTCTCAAAGAGGACCATGGCATCAGGGAGTAATGCTCTGACATGCAAGAGAATAGGATTTAAGTGACGGAGGGCTGTGCAAGGTCACTACCTCACTTTCCCCTCCAGAGCCATCTGGGTCCAGTGGCCAGATAAAGATCAGGAGGCCTGGAGATGGCCCTTGGCCTTTTTAAGCTAATAAGTCTCAATTTAATGGAGGCAATGCCCAATCAATGATTAAGACTGGGTAAGAAATAAGGCTGATAATGATCTCTTTTACCCAGTCCAAAAAAAATCAGTCTGGGAGAAGATCCTCAGGGTTTCTGACCAAAACAGAAACAATTACTAATTGTATTCATTTTATGTTAATCAGGGTCTAAGCAATGGCCATATGAAAGAGAAGTAAAAGATCAAATTGAATAGAGTAGTTATAGCCAAACTAAGGAGGGTTGTGAATGTTGGATTCAGTGGTTTGGACAAAGGACATACTGCTACACATGGAAGAGAGGCAGGTCACATCTAATACAGTAGCATGTCTTTCAGTTGTTTTAGTCTTGTCCAAATCTCCATGATCCCATTTGGGGTTTTCTTGGCTAGGATACTAGAATGGCTTGCCATTTCCTTTTCCAACTCATTTTACAATTGAGGAAACTGGAACAAACAGGGTTATGTGACTTTCCCAAGGTCATCCAGTAAGTGTGTGAGGCTGGATTTGAACTCAGGGTTTCCTTGACATCACTCTGCTACCTAGTTGCCCATAGTACCAGTAACCTATGACCTTTTATAAACCATATAAACCAAAATTCAACCTGACCTTCTTCAAATCCTATAGGCTATATGAGGATAGAATCATTCACCAACGCTGTTCTTTAAAAATTTCAAAATATTTTGCTGAATTAGTACAATTTAGATTCCCCTGAGTGTGTGCTTGAGGAGGCTATACAAAAGCTTTCTTCACTGAAAAACAATTTTCTTTAAAAGAAACTGAAAACTCTAAGTGGGAAGCTTTTCAAGACCCTGGTAGAGAAAAACAACAATCAGGACCAGCTTGTTGGTAGCTTTTTTTATGGGGGAGGAATGTAAGGAAGGTGGTAGATGTTAGGGGACAAAGTTAAACTAAGAAGCAGAGAGGGAAAATCAGCTTTTGAAGAATACCCCATATTCATTTTCCTTCCATGGCCTTTCTAGGAATTTCTTGGTTTCTCTAACATGGGATTATAAAGGCTGGAAAGCTAGCCTCTACTCTAGGAAAACCTGTGCCCAAGTCCCCTATCTGATATATAATGACTGTGAGTCTGGGAAAGTCACAACCTTTCAATGTCTTAAACCAAAAGTGACAAAATTAAATAGAAATGGAAACTACTAAACTGTACATAGAGACAGCTAGAGGACACAGTGGATAGAGAGCCAGGCTTGGAATCAGGAACATTCATCTTCCTGAGCTCAAATCTTTTTGGCTTGGGATGCAGAACGAGACATCGTTTTGGAAATAGTTAATGTAGCAAAAGGCAGCTTAGTGGCACGATGGATAGACCACCTGACTCAGAGTTAGAAAGACCTAAGTCAAAATCTGACCTTAGATATTTACTAGCTGTGTGATCCTAGGCAAGTCATTTAATTCTTTTTGCCTCAGTTTCCTCATCTGTAAAATGAGTTGGAGACGGAAGCAGCAAATATTTTAATATTTTTGTCAAGAAAACCCCAAATGGGGTCACAAAGAGTTGGACATGACTGAAAAATGATTCAACAACAACCAAAAATCTATATACATAAGGATTTCTATAAGAAGTATATTGATTTAGAAAACCACATAGTAAACATCTATGATCTAATTTTATTATGTCTATGTTCTATTATTTTTATCTGTCTGTTATTTATCTATGTTCTATTATTTTTATCTGTTTTGTTAGATATTTCCCAATTATATTTTAATCTTGTTGGGACAGCACTTGGAAGTGCCACAATGGTACCTGTGTTTGACATCTCTCATCTAATAGACAACTCTTCAAGGATTCTTAACCTAGTATTTGTGAACTTTTTAAAAAAAAAAATGATAACTATGCTTCAATAAAATTGGTTTCTTTTGTAATCCAATGTATTTTATGTATTTAAGAAACATTGTTCTGAGAAGGGATCCACAGGCTTTACTAGGAGTCCAAGACACAAAAAAAACTTAACAATCATTGTTCTCGAAAATTACTTGCAGAGTCAGTGATATAACCTATATTAGTAGATGTAGTTTCCTGCCTTGGGAATTCTTTATATCATTGAGATCACAAGACTACTCCCATTCCTTTATTAGTTCTTGGGGACTGAAGAGGTCAGTGTAAAGGAGTAAGAGGTCAGGAGGAGAGAAAGAAAAAAGGAAAAGAGAAAGAGATAAGCACAATAGTAATGGTAATATTAACAATAAGAAGAAAACAAAGAGAAAAGAAGAGAGTAGGAAAAGAGAAAAAAGAAAGTAGAGGAGGAAAATGAACGAGAAGAAAGATATCTCCTAACCATGGTAGTAGATGGTCTTGGGGCTGAATACAGCGTGACATAAATTTCCACTCCCATTTGGTTGGTTAGTTGTTGTGCTTCATGCTCAAAGAGAACCAAAGTGACATCATTATGTCTGGGTCAAGGTACAGTGAGTCCAACTGTAGGTGATCAAACCAATACAAGCTTGGAAGGCTCTACCACAGATCACCTACAAATAGATCATGCAGTTTTCATGCAGCATTCTAGACAGCTGAAATATCTTCCTATCTCTGTTCTGTTGCTCATCCAAAATCTTTCTCTCTCTTCTCCAGACATCCTACCTCCTCTCTCCCAGCATCCCCTCCAACCATCCCCACCGCTTCACAAAAGAGGAACCCTTAGTATCTCTTTGTTTCTTCACTACGATAAGAATCATTAAATAGAACACAAATATAATCACAACATAATAATTGATATTTAGTTTCCAATAGTAGAAAGAAGAGATGCACATACACACACAAAAATTGAAAAACAAAAGTCAGGGTCCCTGAGGACAGGGTCAGACTAGCACTGAAAATATTTGGGTACAGCAGAGTAGCCAAATTGCAGAGCTTAGACCTGAGCCAGACTGGACTGGGAGATGATGTTGGGGTAAGATAGGTGCCAAGCTGGTTGTGATCTTCCTCAACCATGCCCTGAGCAAAATGGCAAAATAAGAAAATCTTTCTTTATCATAGACTCACAAAAAATAGGATTGATTCAGTCAGAAAGCACTTATTAAGCACTTACTATGTGTCAGGAACTGTTTAAAGCACTGAGAAGTCATGACTGCTCCTTGACCTCAGAAAGCTTATATTCCAATGGAACAACTACATATATGCAAAATATATAAATGAAAGGTAATCTCAGAAAAAGGTGAATAGGAGAAGGAAGTGGCTGATGAGAAAAGATCAGTGCTAAGTCCATATTGTGATGGACTTGAATGATAGGAAATGGAAATTATACTTTCTTTAGTAAAAAGTACAGGCTAATGGAGGTTATTTGAGCAAAAGATTGATATTGTCAGAGTTATGTATTTTTCTAATTTTAATTTTAATTTTTTTTAATTTTAATTTTAAAGAATTAAAATATATGAAAGGGTTGCCTTCTGTTAAACTGCAATTCCAGTGGTTCACCTACCAAGATAAAAAGAAATAATATCTCATGTTTATACAATTAAAATATTTTAGAGTACTTTATTACTTAATTTTACTCTTACAACAAGTCTTGGGGGGGGGGGCAGGTTAAGTATTCTTTTTTTTTTTTTTTTGACTGAGGCAATTGGAATTAAGTGACTTGCCCAGGGTCACATAGCCAGGAAGTGTTAAGTGTCTGAGGTCAGATTTGAACTCAAGTTCTCCTGACTTCAGGACTGGTGCTCAGGATAAGTATTCTTAATACCTATTTAACATATAAAGAAACTGAGGCACGAGGATTACGCAACTAGGATTACATAGGTAGTTAGTAACATAGCAGGGACTGAAACCCAAGCTTCTTGATTCCCAGTTCCAGACTTTTTTCCCTCCTAAACCCATTCTCCTGTGGATTTAACAACTAGGTAGTAGAGCGAATAGATCCCTGAGCCTAAAATAAAGTACTGAGTTCAATTTCAGCCTCAGACACATCCTAGCTATATGTATGTCACTTAACCTCTTTCTGCTTCAATTTCTGCAACTGTAAAATGCACCTATCTTACAGGATTATTGTGAAGATCAAATGAGATATTTGTGAAGTGCTAAGCATAGTACCCAGCACATAGTAGGCACTTAATAAATGCTTATTGTCCCTCCCTGGGATAAATTGGGAGAGTGGCAAACCCGAAGATTCTGTTCCCAGATCAGTTCAACCTATCTATATCCATTGCTCCATTTCTCATCTGGACCTATGTTTACTCCACTTTCTCCTTGCTTGTTTGTGATAAAGATTAAGAATACTAGAAAATTTCCAACTATTTGGGAAACTGTGTTAAGCTCCTCAGAGCAAGGTCTTGCTTAAATAAAAGATAAAGCCATCAACTTCTTGAAGTTGGTGGCAAATCATCAGCCCAATACTGGGCCAAACCAGACCTCCATTCCTCATCTTGTGGATTTATTTATTCCCTTTCAAGGAACTCAAAAAAATCCCACTTCTTTTCATTGCCTCTATCCCAGTAAGGTTTTCTTTTTGTTCTACAGAGGGGAAAAACTGAAATTCAGGAATGGAATTAGAATACAAAGATCAAGTTCTCAGGCCAGTGTACAGTATCCACCCCATCCCCATGATTCCTCATGACACACTCATTTTCTTATTGGTCATAATGCCCTGATTTCTATGATTTTTCAATGTATTTCTCCTGATTAATTCTGCATTTATATATTCAGGTACTTAGAAATATTCAAGATTTTTCCTGTTTTGGCCCTTTTTAGGGTTCTCCTCAATATGGTCTCCATTACGCTATCCTCAACCACCTATCACCTTTCCACTGAACTCTGTAGGCAAGGCACTTAGAGGTTTAGATACCTGTGTCAATCATGTCCCCCAGGTACTGCTTCTCCCTACGGGATTAATTTACATATGTGTCAGTTGGCAAATGAACTGATGACTGTGCCCTGCTGAACATCTGGATATTAATGACTTGATCAGAGTGTGAAAACATAGAAGAATTTGGTTTCTGAAAGTGGTGTCTGTTCTGACAACCTTAGGGAATAGGGAGGGGGCTAGAAAAGCAGAGGGAGGAAATAATAGGAAAGGAATGTTGTTTGCTGGGAAGAGACTCTAAGTCACCAGAGAAAGAAAAGCCCTAAATTTTCCTGAGTATTTAATCCTGCTTAGAGGATTTCATTCCAAAGAAATATATACAAAATTCCATTACTTGGAGTAATAGGCAATAAAAGAATCTGTCTGTTTCCTTGCTGCCTCCACTTTTTTTCTCCCCCTGTTCTCCTCTACTGCCTTCTCTTTTCCTTTGCCCCACTCTCTCCAGCCTACTCATGCCTTCCCTGCAGGACAAATCCACATTTTCTTCCTATTGATTTCTCTGTTTCAACATAAAGCATGTTGAACATCCACAACATGCAATGTTCTTTCTGTTGTGAAAGCTGTATAGGTTGATGGATCCATGAGGCAGAAGCTAGCTGGTGTCAAATACACTTAGAATGCTACTTTGCATAACTCTGCTATGATACACACTGTTCCATTCAAAAATATATAGAGAGAAAAGAAAATTATTTATATGCATTCATGCCCACACAAAAGAAGTTACATTGTACTTCCCTTTCATATAGTGATTTAATTGGACCTCAGACACAAGTCCATCCATTCTCAAACCAGTCAGTACTCTGATGAAGGAGCAATTTTCCAACTATTTTTCAGGAAAGAGAAACCTCAAGGACTCTATCCACTTATCTTCAAACACACACACACACACACACACACACACACACACACACGGAATGGAGGACCATTTCATGCTAACATTGGAAGACCGAATTTGAGGTCCAGGTTTAATATTTGAAAAAATTGTGACTCTGGGACATTGAAAATCCCTCCTAAACTTCAGTCTTCTCAGCTTGAAAACAGGGGACAATTATATATGCACTCCCTGGTTCCCATGACTGTTATAAGAAAAGTGCTAGTACACCCTTAGAATTTGGAGAAATGCAAACCATTTAGCATGATTCCCATTTTCCTTTGGTTAAATCCAAATTCATCAACTCAATTATTCAAAATTTGGTTGTGCCCTCACTATTCCCCAGTATATTCTTGACTTCACCTGAATGGATCTACTTTACATTCCCAGTTCATTTCTCACTTCTAGCTCATTGTAGTCCCTCACTACCAATTAGCTAAAATGCTCTAGGATCATAGATTTAAAGCTAAAAGAGAACACAGAGATCTTTGAGCCTGGCACTCCCATTTTATAGATGAGATCACTGAAACTTAGAAACATTAATTGATATGACAGGACCTGAACCTAAGTCTTACTGATACTTATTCCAGTGCTCTATCTGCTGCACTCTGTTACCTCCACAAAGCCTTTCCTAACTACTCGAGTTCTCATTGATCAACCCTTCCTCTTAAATCCTATACAGCAGAAACCACATGTAGCAAAAGATAAAGGAAGGACTCATGGAATAATAGAGTCAGAAAATCAAAGAGGTGAGTATTCTTAGAGTTCATCCAAAAAATGGTCTAGTTCCAGGGAGAAACTTATAGGCAAACATTTGTCTTCGAACTAAAAAACACAGACAAGAGGTTTTGCTGCAAAAGAGAAATTTCACTGCCTTAAGATGACTGCTTCTGATTATTCAAGCAAGAGAAATGCAGAAACACAGGGGTAGAAGGGATTATTCTAATCAAGTCCTGGAATGCAATCCATCTCTGAGTAGGCAGAGAGCACCATCCCAAATATCAAGTTATCCAGTCTTTACTTGGGGTCTTCTGTGATGAGGAATGCACTTCCATTCCATGTTTGAGACAGTTATAATTATGAGGAAAATTTTCCTTACACTGAGCTAAAATGTGCCTTTTTTAAATTTCCACTCAATATTCCTTGCTCTTCTCTCTAGAATCAGCAGAAAAAGCCATCTCCCTCTGCAATGCGGGAGCCCTTTAAATGTCTGAAGATGGGAATCATATCCCCTATGGTCTTTTCTTCATCAGGCTAAATATTTCCAATTCTTTCAACTACTAGTTGAAGAAATGGTTATAAGGCATGGTTTCCAATACCCTTTCCAGTCACTTTTCTATGGACATTCTCTAACTTGTCAATTTCCTTCCAAAAACAATGTCTAGAACTCAAAACAATAGTCAGATGTTATTTGAATAATAAAATGCACAAGAATGCTGCTTCACTAGCAAAGAACACAATGTTTATTGATAAAGAAGGCTGATGTTATAGTAAGAGTCTTGTATTTATTGTCAAAAGAGACCTGAATTCAAATTTTGTCCCTGATATACACTAGCTATATGATTCAAAGCATATATCTCTAAGATTCAGTTTCCTCCCCTGCAAAATGGAGACTGTAATACCCTTCCAGCTTTATAAAGTTGTCATGATAAAGCTTTTGATAGATGTTAAAGTGCTCTGGACATGTGTTGCTATTATTAATGTAACTGCTGCTGTGTTTCGTTGTTTACTGGAATTGAGTTTATATTAAAATACATTAAAATTTCCAAATGCTTTTCATATCAGTTAGCCATATGTCCCCCATATCCTGTTTTTCTGATGTTGATTTTTTGGACCTGTCTGAAAGCCTTCACATTTACAATCTATTACATTTATTTTATTGAATTGGTCTGTGGTTCTAGCCTGTTAGAAACATTAGAATTTTTCTCTCATCTAACATGCTAGCTATCCCTCCCAGATTCATGTAATAAATCAGTAATTTTTTTTCATTTATTCATTTTATTTTATTTTTTGCTGAGGCAAGTGGTGTTAAGTGACTTGCCCAGGGTCACATAGCTAGGAAGTTTTAAGTGTGAGACCAGATTTGAACTCAGGTCCTCCTGACTTCAGTGCTTGATCCACTGTACCACCTACCTGCCCCACAAATTAATAAATTTAATAAATATGTTCTCTATATCTTTATCCAAATCATTTGTTAAAAAATAATGAATATCAGCACAAAGATAAGAGAAAAGTTCTGTGTTGCTCTTTTAGTTCATATTGATTAACATATTCATCATTCTCTGGTTCTGACATCCCTTAATACTGCATTTCACAATTTTACCAGAAATTCAATTCCAACTTGAAAGGCTAAATTTTGACAATTGTCTTCTCCATTTTGAAAATTAGGACATTTCCCTATGTACAATTCTGCTACATCTCTCCCCTCCAAATGATTTTTCAAAGAACACTGATGGCATCCCATCAATCTCTTGTATAAGCTCTTTTCATATATGGGATAGATTTTGTTTGATCCTTGTTATTTGAAATCATAAAGGGAAGTTAGCTGTTCTCCTACCATGACTTCATTTATCTTGGGTTTCAATTCATTACAGACAGTTCCACATCTGAAGATTCTCCTTAAAATAGAAAACAGAAGTTCAATTAATATTAAGGAACAACTTAATTGTCCCATCTACCCCAAATCAATAGCTCTATTGCCCTTCTAATCTTCCATTTGACTTTTTTGTTGTTTTTTTTTAAATAATGCATTGCAAGTATTCATTTTTTCTAGAATTTAATATTCTTTATTTTTTTATAGTGCTTACTCCTTAATCATCTGATCCACTGTCCATCTTTGTTACCTGCATTTAAAAAAAAATTGAGCTTGTTAATGAGTTCTTTGTGCAACTATATCATTTTCTTTTGATTTACTTTTTCTTCCTCATCATAATAATCTGTATTTGTGTCATTGTAATTTCATTTTTTAAAAATTCTCTAGGGCTTATTTCCTCTGTAGAGAATGGAAATCTGTGCTCAGAAACTAAACGTGATATGCCTCTCCTTAGTTATTACAAGATCTAAGATAATCCTGTCACTTTTTCACAAGATTCTTAGTTTTATTTTATATTCTTTTTGGTAATTTTTTTTATTTTAAACTTAAATACAAAATGAGAAAAAAAGTTGCCATATGCACAAAACCATAAGAAAGAATATGATATAAAACAATAAATTTCCTTTTCAAGAAAACCTATATAATAAATACTACACATTGTTTTCTAAACTGCCTAGTTTTTCCTGGCTTCCTTGTTGGTTTTCTTCTTTTCTCTGCTATGGACTTTTTACTTTGTTTTTCCCCTCCTTCCTACCTTCACCCTAAAGAAGGCTACAGTTAAGTGTGGATATGTGTATATATACATACACAGACACACATAGACATCTATAAACATATAGATGTGTATGTATACATAAGATTGTGCAATACTTATTTCTTCCTAACATCTGTTTCTCTGATGGGGTATAGATAGCATCTTCCTTCCTAAGTTCAAGTCTTTCCATATTTTTCCAAATCAACCATCTCATTATTTCCTAACCACAGCAATATTCCGATTCAATCACATCCCATCTGAGAGACTGTCTTTGAAAGTCCTTCCCCCACAATATTCTGAATTCCTTCTGTTTTTAGCCACATACGTTTTATTTATAAAAGAAAATTTTAATTTAAAATAATTGAAATTATCCTTTTTGCACTTTAACAATGCTCTTACCTTATAATATAGTTTAAGGTCTGATCCTGCTGAAATCTGCTTCCTTTTCATCTTTTCCCCCTGGTTTCTTTGAAGTTCCTGACTTGTTTTTCTTCCAAATGAACTTTGTTATTATTTTTTCTAACTCAGCAAAATATTTTTTTAGTAATTTAATTGAGATGACATTGAATAAATAGATTAGTTAGGTAAAATTGTCATTTTAAAATTATATTGGCTTTACCTACCCATAAACAATAAATATTACTTCAGTTATTTAGATCTGACTTTATATAAAAAAGTATTTTATGTTTATATTCATATAGTTCCTGTGTCTGTTTTGGCAGATATATGCTCAGGTGTTTTACTGTCTAGGTATTTAAGTGGTCTAAAAGAATACTGAATAATATTGCTATCACATGTTATACTTTCTCTATTTTTCACTTTTGATTAAATCTATTTTAACTGTAACTTTGTCTGAGATTATGATTACTATCCCCGCTTTTTTACATACTAAATTCTACTCCTGTACTTTATTTTATCTTTGTGTGTATCTCTCATTTTTATAATGTTTCCTGAAAACAACATATTGTTGAATTCAAATCTTTCCTCTGCTTTCCATTTCTGCTTTATGAGTAAATTTGTCCCATTCACAATCTAAGCTACAATTACTTGTTGTGTATTTTCCTCCTTCCTATTTTTCTTCACTATCTGTCTCACCCTATTTATCCTGTTCCTCTTTACTCCTCTGCTTTACTTCTACTCACTACCTTGCCCTCCTATTCATTAACCTCCTCATCCCTTTAAGAGTCCCTCCCTTTTCTTCTCCCACCACCCTATTCTCTTGCCCTCTTATTTCTTTCCAAATTCAGAAATATGCATGTCTGTGTGTGTGTATTTGTGTACTATTCCTTTTTTTAACCCCTCCCTGATGAGAGAACACTACCCATCCTTCTCCCAACTAGCTATTCTATATCAATTTTTCTTTTTTATGCCTCATTTGTATGAGAAAATTACTTCTTTTTAATCTCTCCCTATAGTTTTATTTTTTTAAGAATCATCCCATCACACTCAGCTAAACCCAAGCAATTCTTTCAAACTATAATGATGAAAATTATAACAGTACTCTAATATTTTCACATATATAAAGTAAATAATTTCACCTTACTGAGTCCATTATAATTGGTCATTAATGATTACCTTATTATTTCTCCTGGATGTTATATGTTGAATTTCCCTTTAGTTCTTAGGGTTTTATAACAAAAAACCCTGAAAGTCTTTGAGTTTGTTAAAATACTCCCCTTTTTCTATTCAGGATTATACTTCAATTTATTGTTCTTTATTTTCTCCTTAACCTGGGATCTTTGAAAGTTGGTTATGATATTCCAGTAAATTTTCCTCCTGGGATCATTTTCAGGTGATAAATGGTGGGGTTTTTCCTATTTCTACTTTTCCTTCTTTTTCTAGAACTCTAAGGCAATTTTTCTTTATAATTTCTTGTAATCTTGTATGAAGAGTCTTTTTCATCATAAATATTGGAAGCAAAAAGAAAAAAAGCAATTTAAATATCATGAAGATACAATAAGGGTTATACAAGAACTAGTAGCTACTACAATGAAGAAGTGTAGGTCTTGGAATACTATGTTCCATAGTGCAAAAGAGCTGAATAAGGATAACTTACCCAGCAAATTTAAATATAATCCTGAATGGAAAAAATGAAGTACAATCTGTTCTCTGGATCAGTTGGGGTTTTTTCTGATGAGATATTTTATTTTCTCCTCTAATTTTCCATTGTTTTGATTTTGTCATGATTTCTTGATGTCTTAGAACATCATTAGCTTGCCCTTAGCCAATTCTAATTTTCAAGAAATCATTCTCTTAAGTATTTGATTCTCTATTTCTAGTTGGTTGACTTTCTTTTCACAATTTTCTTGATTTTCTTGAATAGCTCTTTATTTTTTCAAATTTTTCCTCAATCTCTCTTATTTGATATTTTAAATCCTTTTTAAATTTCTTCTAGGAATTCTTTTTATGCTTGGAACCATTTGACAATTGTCATTGAAGAAAGAATAGATATTTTAGCTTCATTATCTTCCTCTGAATATGAACGTAGATCTTCTCTGTCCCCAAAGTAATCTTTCTCCTTTGGTTGGGATCTTTCTTCTTTGCTTACTTCTTTTATTTATTTATTTATTTGTTTTAGCACATATTTAGTGTAATTAAGTTGTAATCGGGAGATATAGGAAATGATGCCCCAAGAGTCAGGTGCTTCTTACTATTATTTTCTAAAATCTGTCTTGGGGTCCAACCTTGGGCTCTCCTCTCAACTCCTAATCTACAGTTTTGGCCCCCAACCACACTGTCCCACAAATGATATTGCTTCCTTCATTCCCTCCAGTGGATGCAAATTACAGCTGTTCTTTCTGTACTGAACTAAAAACTAGAAACCCTGCTCTTTTGCAAGAGCCCACAGTCAACAGGATGTTTGTGCCTTGCTACTACACTCACCAGGCATGTGCTAGTTCCTTTTTCTCACAGCTCCAACACAGGATGAGTCAGGTGAATACAGCTATGCGTGACAAACTTCAACAGTGGAAAGTACTTCAATCTTCTACTTTTCTGTCAAATACCCACACTAATAGTGAGATGAAAATTAAAGCTATCTTTCTCTTCAGCTGCTCCCAGGGCTTGCTGTTTATTGATTCTTCAGAATTGGCTTGGAGGTGTTTATACCACTCAGAACAAACCTCCACCTTTAAAGGTCTGATCTTTCCTGGAGTCTTCTCAAATTGTCTTAGGAGGACAATAGTTTTACCCCATGTTTATTTTTGAAACTTTGAGATGATGTTCTATTTTTGTGGATGAAATTTGAAGAGTCCAAACTTTTCTGACCTGATCCACCATCTTCCTATAATACTCTCTCCTCCCAAGATTCTGATCATTTTTATTTTGATAATCACTCATTCTTTTATCAATTGATAAATATATCTTATTTCTTTCTTGAGTGTATTCTCCCTCCTCAAATCATCACATATTAATGTGCAATTATTAATGTGTGGTATTCCCACTATAGAACATAAGCTATTTGAGAACAGGAAGATTCTTGGAGTGTTTTCCATTTTGTTTTTGTTTTCTCAGTCTCTAGTGTAATATCTTACACATAGTAAGCACTTAATAAGTGCTTTGGGGGTATATTAAGTTATCATCAAAATAAGTGTGGTTAATAGTATAGTATAGTGGCATTGTTGGTGGGACTGTGAATGGATCCAACCATTCTGGAGAGCAATCTGGAACTATGCTCAAAAAGTTATCAAACTGTGCATACCATTTGACCCAGCAGTGTTTCTACTGGGCCTATATCCCAAAGAGATTTTAAAGGAGGGAAAGGGACCTACATGTACAAGAATGTTTGTGGCAGCCCTTTTTGTAGTGGCAAGAAACTGGAAACTGAATGGATGCCCAACAATTGGAGAATGGCTGAATAAATTATGATATATGAATGTCATAGAATATTATTGTTCGGTAAGAAACGGCCAGCAGGATGATTTCAGAGAGGTCTAGAGAGACTTGCATGAACTGATGCTGAGTGGAATGAGCAAAACCAGAAAATCATTATACATGGCAACAACAAGACTATACGATGATCAATTCTGATGGACATGGCTCTCTTCAACAATGATGTGATTCAAACCAGTTCCTATTGTTCAGCGATGAAGATAGTCATATACATCCAGAGAGAGGCCTGAGGGAACTGAGTGTGAACCACAACACAGCATTTTAATGCTTTCTGTGAATATTTCCATGCATTTTGTTTTCCTTCTTAGGTTGTTTTTTTTTTCTCTCTTTCTAGATCTGATGTTTCTTGTGCAGTAAGATAACTGTATAGATATGTATACATATATTGGATTTGTCATATAATTTAACATATTTAGCATGTATTAGATTACCTGTCATCTAGGGGTGGGGGTGGGGGGAAGGAGGGGAAAACTTGGAACAAAAAAAAAAGTTTTGCAAAGGTCAATGTAGAAAAATCACTCATATGTTTTGTAAATAAAAAGCTTTTAATAAAAAAAAAGAATAGTATAGTATAGTGGAAAGAATGATCAAATTTAATGTCCAAGACCTGAATTAGATTCCCATATTTACTACTGACTACTAGTGTAAACTTGAGCAAATTACTTGATATTTTCTTTGCCTCAGTTTTTCTTGTTTTTCCCCCTGAGGCAATTGAGGTTAAGTGACTTGCCCAAGGTCACAAAGCTAGGAAGTATTAAGTGTCTGAGGCCAAATTTGACTCAGGTCCTCCGGACTTCAGTGCTGGTACTTTATCCACTGTGCCACCTAGCTGCCCCCATTTGCCTTAGTTTTTGCTATCATTGGACTTCATGATCTTCTAAGTTCCTTTTGTATCTAGAACTATGGTCTTAAGAAGAATTTATCAGATGCTCTACTTTTCATAAAGAGAAAGAAAGATCCAGTCAGATATCTAAAGAATTAGAAGTACCCCCCATCATTATTATATTACCAGGAATAGCTTTATGATTCATTTCTAGAACTCACCCTCCAACTGCTGCTTCTATCTACGTAGTCATCTCAATCTCACTTCATTTCTCCCTTCCCCCTCACACATATTGTTCCTTAACCAAATGTTCTCCATCATGCTTCCTCATTCTAGGTCATGTGTTTCTGCACAGCTGTGTATGTTGATATACAATGATAATCTGCTTTTTTTCCTGTTCCTTTTAAATTAGCATCTCATTTTTTCATTTGAAAAAAAAACTAGCCTGACTCTCAGATAAATTAAGAAACTTATCCAAGATTTCATAAGATACAGATCTGGCAGTCAAATCTAGTTTATCTAACATCATATCCAATAGTTTTTCGGTTATGATTTGTGACTCCAGTGAAATTCTCAAAATTGTCATTTCTAAGCCTGATGACATTGTCTTTGGTACCTGGGGATATCTGGGTAGATGATTATGCCACTAAACTATATCCACTATAAGCTAGATATCAAGCAGACAGAATAAATGTGGAAGACACCCCCAATTGCCATGGTTATAGCAACATTGGGACATGGTGGAATATATCCCTCCTGGGAAATTAGTAAATATTTCTCAATGGTTTGAAGGAACATTCATTGCTCAGCTTCATTTTGACTTAATCCATTCAAGGAAAAGGAGAAAGTTGACCATTTCCTTCTTCAGAGATCTCAACTGGTTTACTGCTAATACTTACAAAGTGAATACTAGGCAAAATGGCAAAGTAGGAGCGTTCAATTTGTTCACATCCACTTTCTGTGATTCTTTTCTCCACTATGAACTCCAACTTACCTTCTCTCTTCTCTCATCTTTCCACCTCCTCAAATGGTTTTCTGATTCATTCTGGAAGAACTATTTGAAACTTATTCACACTAAGAAATCATGGTCATAATGTATTATTCTACCACCTCTAGAGGACAGTGCTTATCCCTGGGAGAATAATAATATTTCATTTTTTTATAGCTTTAAGTCTTGAAAAACACATTGTCTCCCACAACTCTGTGAAATAAGGAGTGCAAATACTAGTGTGACTATTTTACAAATGAGATAACTGAGGGTCTGAGAGGTTTGATGATGCAGTGTGTCAAGACTAATCATCTTTCCCTAATACAAAGGTTCTCCACCTTTTTTGGGGGAAAAGAGGGTAGAATATCATGAACCCCTTTGTCACTTTGAGAAAAGTTAAGGATCCTTTCTGTTTTTTAATAGTTGAAGAAAATGCCAAATTTCAGTTAGAGAATATTTTTTTTTCTTTTTCAAATTCAAATTTTCCCCATCCTGAAATCTATCAGGTTAAAAATCCCTGTTCTTTAGATAAGAGGAGGGACCCATTCACAGAAATAGTCAAAGCAACTGATAACAATTACAGTTAATATTTACATAGTGCTTTAAAGTTTTCAAAACTTACAGGAATTCGCTGGCCTTCACAACAATCCTGTGACCTGAATAGTGTTTTGCAAATGAAGATATTGAAACTCAGGCTTATTTTGAGGTCACCTAACTAGTGTCAGAGGAAGAACTGAAGCTTAAGAGAGAAGAGGAGACTCTCCAGTTTTAGTATTTTTTTCTCTTACAAATTACTGCCTCTTTGGTGAATCCATAGGTCTTAACCACAAAGCATGAGGAAACAGAGAGGCCTAGGATAGGTGTGAATAAACTGTAGCACTTACTCAATGAAAACTTACTTTCAAAAAGTGGAGTAAGGAATACTATTGAGAAAATATCTGACCAAAAAAGAAAGGGAACTGGTCATGTTTTGGGAATGAGGGAAGCCAGGTGCAAAGACTAATGTTGCACTACCCCTTATGAAAAGTGCTTTTAGACCTAGAAGAGACTTTCAAAATATCGTTTAGATCTCCTGTGGTTAATTTATGATAGAATGTAGACAAGAATTGTACAAATTGAGGAGGTTTAGATGGGTTAGGGTTAGCATGGACAGAAATACCATACACGTTGATGGATTGGGACCAGCACTGATAGAGGCACTAACCATATTGATAGAGTTATATTTCCATGGAAGTATAAGTTCCTTGTGAGTATAAAGTTTGATTCTCCTTTAAATATTTATTATAAATTATTATGTGACTCTCCCAAGTTCACAGACCTAACATATATCATAACTGGGACCTAAAATTACACAAGATCTAAGTTGAATTTTTTACATCAGTGGCAGACAGAGATGTTTTGTAAAAGGGGACCTTTTCATAAATTTCCTTTGAAATTATGAAAGTAAGCAACCACTTATTATGAATATTAACTGTGATTGGGACCTTTGGATTAGAAATAGCCTAGGAAGTGCACGGTGTTAGTTTCTTGGTTCAGAGGCCCTAGTTCTTTAGTGTCTGCTGTCACTTTCCCTGAGGGGGGTCTACAAATTAGAGACTTGCTGGTATTGAATATACCTCTTACTTCACATCAGCAAAAAGACAAAACAGACTGTAATCTAATCTCTTGCTTCTTAGTTTCCCAGGGGATGGAAAGGAAAGGAGAGTGGGCAGGGAGGGTGGAGAAAAGGAGTTGCCTGAATGTTTTTACAAAACCTGTTTGAAGACACAAATTATCTACATCTGATTTCATTCAGCTGCCCTGTCTATCTAAAACCTTTGCCAATGCATTCAAAGGAAAGAATAAAGTATTTTCCCAAAGGAGATTATAGACTAGGATAAAAATTGCCTATGTCCCTGTCCAAGGTACTAGGTAAAGAAACAGAAAGAAAAAGCTGCTGGGTCTAACATGGCTTGTCATTTTCTGCCTTTTAATTTAGAAGTTGGGTAGGAAAGAAAATTTGGGGGCTGGAATTGGAACTTGGGAGAGGAGAAGGGAATATTGAAAACTCTCTAGCTTTGAGATAAATTGGCATGTTTGCTAAAAACAGATAGGCATGATCCTTCCAGGATTATACTGATTTCAAATGGGAGCACAAAACTATTGTGAGAGTTGGGTGATGGTTAGACATAAGTGTTCCCACCTATTTGTATCACTACAGTAAGAAAGGGAGGCCTAAGGCCACATATAATGAAAAGAAAGACTTCTCTGAGCAGGAAAAAAAGCCCATCCACTTCCAGGAACTTAGCAGATATTTACCTTAGCAACTTTCTGAGTTACTCAAAGAGCTCCTACCAGAGAGTACTTAAGACTAGGTATCACTTACCTTACCTCAGCTTTAACAAATCTTGATTAAGCACCTTCTGTGTGTGGAAAATTCTGCTTTTTCCTAGGAGGAAATACAAAATTCATATAAGACATGGTTTCCTAATCTCATGAAGTTCATAACATAGTAAAGAGATAGATATATATACAAATACTTCCAATATAAAATGTTATGTTACATAGATAAACCAGCCAATAAATATTTTCTAACTACTGTATGCCAAGTACAGTACTAAACTCTAGGAAAACAAAGAGGAGTAAAAGACAATACACCCTGGTGTGTGTTGGGGCAGGGTGGCTATGAAAGCTTTAAAAACCAAACAGAAGGTTTTATATTTGACCCTAAAGATCATAGGGAGACAATGGAGTTAATTAAATGGGAGGTGGGTATGACTCAGTCAGATCTATGCTCTAGAAAAATCACTTCAGACTGGAATGAGTAAAGATTTGTGGCAAGTAGACCAATTAGCAAGTTATTGCAATAATCTAAATGTGAGATAATAAGAGCCTGAATTCAAGGAATGACAGTGTCTGAGGAAAGAATGAGTTGTATATGATAGAAGTTTCAAAGGTAAAAGTCAACAAGCTTTGAGAATAGATTGAATATGGGAAACAAGAGAAAGAGAGGAGTTGAGGTTCATACCTAGATTGCAAGCCTAGATTACTGGGAGGCTTTTGGTACCCTTAACAGCAATAGGGAAGTTATAAAGAGGGAAGGTTTAGGGGGAAAGAAAGGGAGTTCTATTTTGGATATGTTGAGTTTAAGATGGCCATAGGACATCCAGTTCTCGATGTCCAACATTCAATTTAAGATGTGAAACTGGAAGTGAGGAAAAAGAGATTAAGACCAAATAGATTTGAGAATCGTTAGAAGAGATGAAATTTAAATCCATGACAATTTCTGAGATCATCAAGTAAAATACAAATAGAAAAAGAAAAGAAAAGGGACAAAGAGATATAAACCAAATATCTTTCAAGATTGGAAGTAAGGAGGATCATTAATGATGTGAGAATTAGGAAAGACTTCCTGAAGAAGGGAATATTTGAGCTAAGTCTTTTGTAAGATTTCTGCAGTAAATTTCTAATTGTTCTCCCACCCCTTTTTTATGAGCAGTAAAAGATGAAAGAACATTCCAGAAATAAATAACAAAGACAAGACAGACAGGACATGAACAGAGGATGGTAAGTAGTCCATTTTGGCTAGAGCATAGAATACATAGACAGATGGTCTCTCCTGCCTTGGCAGAAAGACCTTTCACCAGCAGGATAAATCATTTCTCTAATGCTAACTGAGAAATAATGAAATGGAATTACATATAGACCCTGTACCTACTAAAATTCCAGTAACAATGCTCATATTTCTCATCCACTCTCTAAAGAACAGAAGAAATGGTTAAAGACCCTTGGAAAAACCATAAAGCTTTAGCTTTGTGTTTCCCATCCTTCTGTCAGTGTTCTTTCCTATTATCACTTCCTTTGTTGTTGAATCATTTTTTAATCATGTCTGACTCTTCATGACTACATTTGGGATTTTCTTGGCAAAGATATTGGAATGGTTTGTCATTTCTTTCTCTGGCTCATTTTGCAGATGACCCCATTTGGGGTATTTTGGGGGCAAAGATACTTGAATAGTTTGCCTATTCCTTCTCCAACTCATTTTACAGAAGAGGAAACTAAGGTAAACAGGGTTACGTGACTTGTCCAGCTAAGTAAGTGTCTGCGGATGGCTTTAAACTCAGGAGAATGAGTCTTCTTGACTTCAGCCCAGCATTTTATCTATATTATTCTGTTCTATATTATATCACCTAGCTGCTCCTAGCTATACTCCAAGTGCTCTGTTTCCCATCTACCTCCTCATCTCCTCCTTATTAGGAAGAAAGTTAATCTGATTATATGACTGTGAATTAGTTAAACATGTTGATTTTTCCAAAGGTATTTCCACTTTAAAAAAAGGACTTTAAAGGAAAGAGACCAAAAGAATGCCTTATAAAGGGAGGTTCAAACTCTATGAAAGGAATGAGGATGGAGGACATTGTTGAGTGGAAAAAGAAGTTCGTTGATGACCTCAAATAATATCTCAGGCCCATAGGGGAAAAAAATAAAATTTTGCACTAATCAGAATACATGACAAAAGTCAAAAGAAAATTTTTGTTACTGGCAGATAGAGCATAATAAAGATAGGAATTTGTTGTCAACATGTGTATCTCTATATGTGTATCCTCACCACATAGGTTCCCTATAGCTCTCCCTCTCTCTACTTCTTTGTGGATTATGAAGAATGTTCTCCCTGAGTACATAAGGGGATCTTTTCAGACTTTATGTCCTGTGCATTTTGATTAAATGGCTTTTTATTTTTTGAACTATGTCCTCTGGAAAAGAGCCCATCTGCCTGGTCTACCTGGTAAAGTAAACATATCCATAGGGGCTAGTGAGATGTGGTTTAGAGTAGATGCTAGCCCACTCACTGTGTGCCTCAAACCTAGGGTAGCTTTTCTGGGCAAGCATGTGTGATATAGGTGTTCCAGCTGCTACAAACCTGTACTTCCTATGGCTAAGAGCAGATGAGAGAGTCTATGCAACAAGCTCAAAGCCATGACAGAAAGGAGAGAGGAAGGATTAGCTCAAACCAACTGCCTATCCATGATAAAAAGAGAGGAGAAGAGAAAGAGGGAAACTTTCCAGAGAAGTAGAAGAAAGAGAGAGGAGAGGCAGAGGCAATAGAGGAAAGAGATGTCCAGAAGAAAGGATAGCAGGAGGGAGACATTAAACAAAACACACACAAACACACACATACACACACGCATACACACACACAAAAGCCTTCCTTCAGCAGACACTACAAATGAATTAAAGTTGTTATGGCAACTGGAATTGTGTGGGCGGGCTCTCCCGCTTCCTGAACTTACACAATTAAAGTAAGCTTTCTTCACGTTGGCTAACTAATTAATAATGCCTTCCAAATATGTCTGATCTCCTTGCCATCATTCATCCTGGTTTCCTGTGAGCAGCTAGAGCCCTTGTTTATTCATACATTTACTTATTTATCTGTCTATCTGTGTTTCTGTGTGTATGTGTGTGTGTTCACTTGCTTGTTTAGTTTGTCTGGAGGGCTGACTCTTTAACCTGCTCTCAGAGTGGAGATGGAGTTAGCATGCTTTGCCCCCAGTGTCACTTCTAGATGTGTAGCAGGGAAGTCCCAGAGATGGCACTTCATTTCTCCCCTCAGACTGGAAGACAATGGGAGTCAGAGTCACCAAAAATACACTATATTACACTGTAACTCTATCTGCACCCCTTCCCAGATTTCAGATGAGAAAAGGACAAGGTTAAATGGAAGATGGAGAAATTTCAAACAGGATCCTAGATTCTAATTCCTCACTGACTGACTGGATGACCACCAAATGAAGCAGGTGAGGGGGAAACAAAACTGCTGAGATGTTTGGGGGTTCGTGGGAGTAAGCATCAGTGTAGGTATTTTTTGTTTTGTTTTTTGCTTGTTTATTATTTAGTGAATAAAATGAAAGAGAAATTTTGTAAGAAATGGATGCAGCATCTTAGCTGATCTTCCCCAGGGAAATACATTACCCATATCAGTGTATACAAACATAGCTCTACATGCAGTCTCATCCAGCTGGCAGCAAGAGGCCCTGCTCAATCTCCCCAGGGAAATATATTCCAATGTACATATATCTCTATCTATATATACATACACAGAAAAGGTCAGACCGCATCTCCTTGAGAGCTCCCTTTGCTTGAAATTAAACAGCAGTGGTTTAGATATTGACTTCTCAGCAAAAGAAAAAGGTGAGTAAATTTGGGAATTCTGGGAAAATCTAGAGAATCACCAAACAGACAAAGTACCAGGGTACCAAAGAATGTCAGTCTAAGCCAAATGATGTGAAAATGAAAAAATCCAGAAGTGAGGGAATCCAACCTTGTGTATAGAACCTGAGAACCCAGTGTTACCTTTGAATTGTCAAAAGTGAAGTACAAAGAGAAAATCAATGTTTTTATCTCTTCCCTTCATAGTGCTTAGCACACTGTCTAGTACTTATTAAGAGTTTTAACAAATGTTTGTTGATTGACTGACCACTTTAAAACTAAGCCAGTTTTGCAATAATAAATCATATTATATACGACATTTATAATTTAAGACTGAAAGGAGAAAAACCAATAGACCTAGTGGTCTATTAGGCAAACAAATTTTGAATAGAGCTAATCAGTGTGTCAGAGTTCTATTTTAGGACACTGATGGGGAACTGCACACTTTTTCTTGTTGCCTGGTAGTTCCTCCCAAATAAGAGCATTCTGCTTCTATCTCTCTGATGTCCTTTTACTAGTTCTGTTTTCTACCATGATTGCACGACCTACCTACCTTCCATATCCCTTGGCTCCTACCCAGAGTTGATGGATGGGCTGCCTTCTCCTAGCACTAGACCAATGAGGATTTTCCTCTGCCCTCTCCACATCTTTCATAAGGCACATGAGAGATCAACAGTAATGTTAGAATATGTAGGTTGAAGTGGAATTCTCACCTTTCTGACCTTCACTACACTCCAAGGAATCTTTTTTTCTGGCCCAACTCTTTCATTCTCTTCAGCATCAATACCCATCAAGATTAGGCTTTTTCCTGGCCCAAAGAGTATCTTCTCAAATTTCTTCTTCACCTTTATCAAGTCTTGTGTCCCAAATTCTAAGATCTAAGTTTGCTCCCTCCCCCAACTGAATTTACCACAGATGCCAGAATTTCTTCTTATGACTCTTTCTGGGCAAGCACTTAAGACAAAGGAAGTAGCAATGACCCCTTTTATTCCACAAAATATTTAAAGGCAAAGTGAAATAAATAATGAGTATAGCTCAGTTGTCAGATTGAGAATAGAAAGAGAGAAAGAGGGAGACAGCCCCCCCCAAAAAAATAGAAAATGGCCTACCATTTTGCCTGGCCTGAATCACAGAGGTTATTTGAGCTCAGCCATAAATATTTACAAATGGGTAGGAAGAACAATTTTCATGAATCCCACCTCCTTCATGAAGACTTCCTTGAAATGGAAAGACCAGTAGATCAAGAGTCAAGATAACTGGGTTCTTGTCTTAATTTGCATTTCTTATCCTCCATGGGAAATATCACCATCTCCTAACTCGGGCTCTTTAGACCTCCTTCTCATCCTCCTAACTGTCCTATTCCAGCCTGGAGGTATTGGATAATAATTTATTTAGCTTCATTGATGTCAATAAATTCAGCAATATGTCAAGATCAGCACTGGCTTTCACCAGACTTAGGATTCAGGCAAAGCTGGTCCAGACCTAGATATGCTGAAAGTCCCAGGTTCCTTCCTGCTTTGAGGTCTAGATATCAGACAATGACTTAGGGAAACAGCAAGTGTGGGAAAAGAGGGTGCTACTAAATAGAATCAAAATGCCCTGAGAAAAAAAATAAAATAAAAATAAAAATGCTGAGAGATCAATGTATACAAGCTGAACTACAAGTCCACTGTGAGATCTCATAGTAACATGGCAGCCAAAAAAAACTATCTTGTACTATATTATGAGAGACATAGCTTTCAGAAATAAAAATGCAGTACTCTTGCTGTACATGGTCCTAGTCAGAACACATGTAGTTTTATTATATTAAGTGCTGGGTATAGAAAAGACATGGATAAGATGAAGATTGCACAGAGGAGGACCACGGTGTTGAATAGCTATGAGTCCCTGGTGTCTAAAGATTGGTTGAAGCAATCAAGCATCCTCAACTTGGAGAAGATCCAGGAATCAAACAGTCAATAAGCATTAATTAAGTGCTTACTTATTGGATCTCCTCTAATTTGTACTCAGAATTCATCAATTCTCTCTCTGGAATGAATAACGTTTTTTCCTTGAGTCCTTTGGAACATTATTCCTTGGTCAGAGTAGCTAAGTCTTTCACAGTTGATCACAATTGCTGTTACGTGCCCAATGATCTCCTGGTACTTTTCGTTTCACTTTGCACCAGTTGACATAGATATAACATAACCCTGCTGTCAAGTATCTGAAGGCTCTCATTAAGAAAAATCAAATTTGTATTGTTTGGTCCAGAGAGCAAAGCCTAGAACAGTGTGTGAAAGTTGCAAAGAGGCACATTTAGTCTAGATATCAGGGGAAAAAATACTTCCAAATATTTACAGCTATCCATAAGAAAAATATGCTGCCTTGGGAGGTCTCATATGGCCCCTCATGAGAAGTTGTCCAAGGGTAGTTAACTTGTTGAATTTATTTTGGGGGGAGGGCATTCCTGTATGGTATGGGTTGGGCTAGATGGCCTCTGGCCATTATCAAGTCATTTCAATCAAGTCTGACTCTTATGACCCCATTTGAGGTCTTTCTTGGCAAAGTGGTTTACCATTTCCTTTTCCAGCTCATTTTATAGTTGAGGAACTGAAGCAAATAGGGTTAAATTGATTTACCCAGGTTCATAAATCTATTGACTGAGGCCAGATTTGAGCTCATGAAAATGAGTCTTCCTTATTCCAAGCCCAGTGTTCTATCCACTGGACCACCTAGTTGCCTAGATAGCTTCTAAAGGCACTTCCAACTCAAAACAATTTGTAATTAAATGAACAATCCTTAAAAATTCCCACTTCTGCACCCATTAATTAGGAAATGGCTGAATAAGTTATGGTATATAAAGAAATGATAAGCAGGCTAATTTTAGAAAAGCCCAGAAAAGCTTACATGAACTGTTGCTAAGTAAAGTGAGCAGAATCAAGAGAACATTGTATAAGTAACAAGAAGTGATGATCAATTATGATAGACTTAGCTCTTCTCTGTAATGTCATGATTCAAGACAATTCCAAAAGACTTAGGATGCAAAATGCCATACACTTCCAGACAGAGAACATGGAAAATGAATGTGGATTGAATTACTGTATTTTAACTTTTTTGTTGGTTTTTGCTTTTTTCTTGTGTTTTTTCCCTTTTGATCTGATTTTTCCTGTACATGACAAATATGGAAATATGCTTTAAATGATTGTACATATTTAACCTATATCAGATTATTTGTTTTCCTGGGGAGAAGGGAGATAAGGGAAGGAGGGAGAAAAATGTGAAACACAAAATCTTATAAAAATGAATGTTGAAAGCTGGCTTTACATGTATTTGGAAAAATAAAATACTATTAAGGGGAAAAATTCCATTCCCCCATCCCAAAAAGCAAAAGGATGAAAGAATCAATTTCCATTTTACCCCTTCCTTTTGCTAGGCTCCTAAGGCTGCCTTTAATCTTTATTATTTTGATGTGATTTCATCTGGATAAACACATGGGAGGAGAAAGACACCATATATGAATTCTAGAGATATTCCTTGGCATCTGCCATCTATTCCGACCTTTACCTGTAAATACAGAGCTCACTCTCTTCACTTATTCCCCAGGTGCAGAGAAAATACCAGTTCATTGCAACACCTGTATAAAGGTAGTGAAGTAGGAGGTGCAGTTTGAGAAGTGCCATGAAGGGATATGCGATTCAGAAGTGATTCCATCAGATTATATTCTTTCCTTGTCCTTTCTATTAGAAGGAATGGTGTAGAAATTCAAGATATTAGGCATATAATACTGACACTAATATCTGATACTGACATATGATACTGAAAAAAGGAGGCAAGAAAAGGCATATCTAAAGCCAGGTGGCCATAGAGATTGCTAAGGGTTAGGGAAGTAAAAATTAATCCCTGATAAAATGGAGTCTTCACAAAGGGAAAAATTAATGACAGTTCTTCCAAGCATCATTTCTCTCCCATATATAAGCTTCTATGGATAATCTCATAAGGTCAAGGGGAAAGAGCATAGAGAGCCTCAGGGGATGGGGGCAGTCAGAGCTAAAACACTATATTAGTTATCTTTCTTCTGGATGGAGCCCCTCACCCCTCTATCAGAGAAAGAATTGGAACCATTGTACTTTGGGACTAGAATCCGTAGAAGTTTCCCATCCAAGACCTTCTTTCTTGGACTTCAACTTGGAAGCTAAGACTTCCTGCAACCCAGGAACTAGCTGACTCAACAAGGTACATTGTTTTACTAGGGGAAATATGAAGGGAGAAGAACAGGAGATACTTGGGGAAACTTGGTTCCTTAGCTATGTGGACAGTTTCCTCTCTGCTTCATGAGGGGGATGTGAACCACTCTCAGAAAGGTTTCCTGGCTTGCCCTTAATGAAGTCAGTGACAAACTTTCCATCAGCCTTAAATATGATACTTGTATCCAGAGCACACTTAAAGAAAGATCCTGGGCTCTCCTCTTATAGTAATACTTTGTATATATAGTACCATTAATGTTTCACAAAACCTTCACATCTTTTTTCCTCTCACTTTATGTTCACAATAATCCTGTTACAATAGGAGAGAAAATAGAGGTTCACAGAGGTCAATACCTGACTAGCAACAGAACCAGGGAAAAAAACAGATTCAGGGTGTTGGAGTTGAGATAGTATGCTATCAGGAGGCAGAAGACTGAGTTTTCTGTCAATAACTCTGTGTGTGAGACTCAGACAAGCCACTTCTTCAGTCTGAACCTCAGATGTCTTATGTGTAAATTGGGGGAGTTGGACCAAATGATCCATTCAGGGAGAGAGTTCATATTAGACATCTCTTCACTTATCAGGCCGCTGTACTTTACATCAGGTACCCTCCCTCTCTCTTTCCTCAGCTTTTCTTCTTTGTATTTGTACCCTCAGGACTCAATATAGTGCCTGGTATACAGCACACAATTAATGAATACTTATTAATAGATTAACTGACTGAATGATTTAAGGTTTCTCCTAGCTCTAATAGTCCAAAATTCTCCTAATTCAGAATTCAGTGCTCTTTCCAGGAGGCCACAATGTAGGTATTTGCTGCTCAGTCCAAGCACTCACTATATAACAAAAGCCAAGATGAATAATTAGTGTGTTTAAGAGCAGATGTGATTTTCACACTCAGCAAATAGGCAAATATAACAAAAGCTGGAAATGGTCATTGTTGAAAATGCTGCAAAAAAATATCAGAACACATATACAGTTGATGGAGCTATAAATTAGTCTGATTAAATATTCTAGAAAACAATTTGGAATTTTTTAAACTAAATGTCCATATCCTTGATCAAAGGATCTCACTGTTAGTCATATAAACCAGAAGTAAAAGACAGAAAGAAGAGGTCCAAATATATCGAAATATTAATAGTAATACTTTTTATGTTAGTAAAAAGGTAAAAACCAAGTAGATTCCCATTGTCATGGATAAACAAATTTTGGTACATAAATACTATGGGATATTACTGAGCCATAAAATTTGATGAATATAAAGAATTTGGAAGATATATGAACTGATAGAGTGAGTAAGCAGAACCTGGAAGGTAACACACACAATTACTACAATAATGTTAAAGGAAAGAACAACAACAACAAAAAAAAAAAAAAACAATTTGTACAATAAGAGATGAGAAAATGCATCTCCCACTCTTTTTAACAGGAATAGGGACAGCATCATGGGTATAGAACATTATGTACAGATTTAGTGGATTTGTTCATTCTTATGAACTTCTTTAAAGAAAAAAAACAAAACTTCATTACAATAGATGACCTTTCAGTTAGTAGAGAATATAGCTTTATATTCAGAAATTAAGAAAATTTAAAACATAATCTAATGGGAGGAATAGGCAATAAGACCCTGGTCCTTAGAAAATGCTTAGATTTACCTTTCCTGGTAGTTTATATGAAGCTTGCACAGATATTCCCAACTGATTCTACTTCAACAACATGGATGTCTTTTCAGCTATGTATCATTGAGGACATGACACTGTGTAATGAAGAAAAGTCTTCTAATTGACTTAGCTAGATCTGAATTCTCCTACAAAAGGGATAAATCACTGATCTCTAAGTTCTCAATCTCTTTCCCTTCCTGGGAGCCAGTAAGGCAAGAATTTCTGTGAGCTTTTTGGGGAAAAAGTGGCTACCCTAACCATCACTGATGTGCTATGTGTCAATCAAATGACCAATCAATAAATGCTTATTAAATTTCTACTATGTGTCAGGCACTGTGCTAAGAAAATGAGCACATAGCACTTCTGCTTATTATGTTTCTATTTTCTTGACTTTAAGTGAATGAATATTCAGATATACTTTTAATTTAAAAACTCAGGAGACTATTTTTGTAGTTTTATATTTATATTGTATTATATTTATATTATATTTATATATGTGTGTATAGAAATATATATTTTTATGTATTTCTATATCTATTAAAATAAATGTATATTTTTATATATTTATATTGTAGTTTTAATTTAAAAACTCAGGAGACTATGTGTGAGCATGGAAGATCCATCAGAGATATTAGTGGTCTTTCCAGAAACCAGAGTTGGCAGCTGACTCCACCACTGGTGATAGCAGTGTCCACCAGAATGGTAGTGGACAAAGAGAGAAAGTAATGTAGCTGAATATGAAGTGATGGACCTGAGGACTGATACAATTTCAGGCAGAAGCACCAGCTACAGAATATAGAAAGGCACCAATTCTCAGAGCATAGCAGAGAGCCACATAAAAAGAAAACTTCATGAGGGCTTAGAGAGAGTGAAAAGGACTCCTAGGTCTCCAAATTTTGAGATATCACTACACCATGGATCTAAAGGTTCTCTACAAATTTGTCTGACTGACTTTGTACTTTAATTTGATCCTACTCTCCCAAGATCTTAATGTGTTCAAGGGGAAGAGTGTGTCCCAATTTGAGGGTCTTTTTTGTATCAACAATTTTTCCTATATCTTCTCAGTAAATACTATTTATAAAAGCTAATGGAATTAAACCACTTGGCTGAGGACACACTGATGAGGATTTGGTTGCTACAGTATTAGAAACCTTAGCATCCCAGAGTTGCCTCTAGAGGTCCCTGAACAGAGTACTGGTCATCAGCTGCCTTCTGGTGAATGAACATGCCAACATGAATGAGAACTGGGAAAATAAACCCAAAATGGGTGCTATAAAAAGATACCATTTTTTAAAATTTTAAGTCTGTACAAGGCATCAGAACCTTCAGTTAACTTATTCCCTGTCAGTTATGTAAGATTTGAGGCATCTAACCAAAGGGCCGTGGGCCCTGATCTTTCTTCACTTGCTTTTTTCTTTAAGAATCACAATGCTCTGTTTAAGGACTTCATTACTTTGAATTGTCTTATCAGGCTTCTGTATCACTGACCTGGCTTGCTTACTTGGTTTCCCAACTGTGGACAGACTGAAGTCTGTATTTATGATCCCTGATTTGATTATTCCTGCTGGGCTGTGACATGCTGCTGGCTCCATTATGAAAGTATAAAATATAAGAGAATCTGTCAGACCACTATTCTCCAGTCTGTGTCCTGGAAGAGGAGGGATTTTGCTTGTGGCCTAGTATAAAAAATAAGCTTCTTTAATATTCCCATAGCCTGTATCTTCTTTCTCTTCCATCTCTGAGACATTTGATCTAGATGGAATCAAGGGAGAATGGTGTCAGAGAAATGATTCTAAAAATATAAACACTATTGTATAAGTCAAACATTTTGCAAATGAGTAAATCTACACAGAGGAAAGTTGAATGGAAGTTAGGTTTTGTTTGGTCAGAGAAGACAAAAGTAGGAGCAATCAGTAAAAATTACAGAGCAGCTCATTGAGGCTTGATGTCAAGAGGGAAAAAAGTTATAATTAAAAAGAGATACCCAAAAGTGTAATGGAAAATATAATAGCTTCACTGAATGACTTCAAGAAAAAGCTGGATAGCCATTTGTCAGATATATTCAAAGGGGCCTTCCTTTGAGGAGTATGAGTTAGATTATTTCTGAGGTCCCTTCAAAATATGAAATTCTATAATGCTAAAATTATCTGGTCTGTCCTTTTCCCTGCCCACTTCTTTTTATACCAGTCCATAAGAATATGGTCTTGAAGGGTCTCAGATGGCAGCTCATGGGAAGTTGTCAAAAGCTAGTTAACTTGTCAGATTTATTTAGGGGGCATCCCTGTCTGGTAGAGGTTGGTCTAGATGGCTTCTCAATCATGACTGACTCTTCATGACACCATTTGGAATTTTCCTGGCAAAATGGCTTACCATTTCTTTTTCCAGCTCATTTTATAATTGAAGAACTGAGGCAAATAGGTTACAAATATACTGCTTGAGGCTAGATTTGAACTCATGTAAATGAATATTCCTCATTCCAAGCCCATCCTCTATCCATTGGGCCACTTAGCTGCCTAGATGGCCTCTGAAGGCACTTACTTCCAACTTCAAAAATTTTGTCATTCATGGCTCTCTTCAACAATGAAATGTTTCAAACCACCTCCAATTGTTCACTGAAGAAAGCCATATACACCCAGAGAGAGGGATGCGAAATGTGGACCACAACATAACATTCTCATACTCCTTGATTGATGTTTGCTTACATTGTGTTTCCTTTATCTGATATATCGTTTGTGTAGATAAGATTTTTCTTGCACACCAATGATAAGTTTGGAAATATGTATACATATATTCGATTTGCCAATATTTTAACATAATTAACATGTAGTGGATATCCTACCATCTAGGGGAGGGGTGGGGAGTTGGGGGAAAAAATTTGTAACGGAAAGCTATGTAAGGGTTATTGTTGAAGAATTACCCACACATATGTTATGCAAATAAAATAAAAAATTTAAAAAAAATAAAAAAAAATAAAAAAAAAATTTTGTCATTAAATGGACAATTTTTAAAAATTCCTACTTCCCATTCCAAAAGGCAAATAGGGTAAAACAATTAATTTCCATTTTATTCCTTTTTCCCAGGCTCCCATTTGGTGTCTTCTTTCCCTCTCTAAGGCTGCCTTTAACCTTTACTATTTTAATATGATTTCACCTGGACAAACATGTGGGAATAGAAAATACACTATATATGATTCTTATATCCAAATCTTTAGGAAAATTTTCCACAGCATTCTAATAAACATTTTCCCCAAAAGTATGGATTCATAATAAGTTTCTTGGTATAAGTACTGAGAACCATCTCTGATTTCCCCTTTTTCTCACTTACCACATTTAATCAGTTGGTAAATTCATTAGTTTTAAGTCAAGTAAAAGTCTTACTTACCTATTTCCCTTCCTTCTAGTCCCATGGATTATGGGATATGGAAGATGGGAATAAGGGCTCTGACAAAATACCCATAGAGGTCTTTGTATTCCTGTAACAACTAATAGGTTAGACAGCATACAACAATAGAAAGATATCAGTCTTTGGAAGCAAGAAGACCTAGATTCAATGTCTTTGTCACTCATACTAATTGTGTAACACTGGGAGAATTACTTAACATCTTAATGCCCCAGGCAACTCTGTAAGATTATAAATTGCAGATCTACAAATGAAAGAAGTTTTCCATGTTAGTCTTGCCTACACTCAGTGGAGAAAGATGAAAACTATGATGAATAGTCACCCAGGATTCTACATCCCATCTGGAAAGGATACTACCAATCTCCCTTTCTAAAATAATAGTCGTTTTCTGCCATTCCTTCCTTCCGGTCTATCACCTTCTCTATTCTCTCTTATATTTTAAAACTATATATTTAGAAATGAGGGAAGGGTAGGAATATGAAATGGGTCTGAGCTAGGAATGGAAATGGGTGATACAATGAGCATTTGCAAAGAATAAGAAAATGCATGATCCCACATTTGCCATTTCATCGATTAGCAAAGGGCAATTCTAAGGTAGTTTTCCACAGTTACTCTTTAGAATGTCTTTTAGAATCTCAATAGCTTCCAATGTTTTCCAACTTCCTAAATGCTTCCCAAACTTCCTTCCTTCTTAACTTGAAATTTGGGGACTTCTTTAAAATATTTTGATCATTTCAGTTTTATGTTAGCTTTCTTTCTAATCCTCTGTATTTTATTTTGTGCATTTAAAATCACAATTCTGAGAAGTTGCCCATAAAGTTCACCAAACTGCTTAGTTTGTGCTTAATATACACACACAAAAAAAGTTATGAACCCTGAGCTTACTGGTTCAAGTCAAAATTCCTCAGCCTTTCATTCAAAGCTTTCCACAATCTTATTTCATAGTCGTCCCCATATGGTCTCCAGTGCCTACACTGCCCCCTGAACATGCCAGAACAATCCTTGCTTCTGCATTTTCATTCATGTTGTTCCTCTTGTCCATATTAAATTTTCTTCCTTCTTTCCCCCGTCCTCTACCATTCTTCCTGATCTGTTCATGCCCTAACTGTACTACTATAAGACTTTTCGTTAGTCCGACTCTTCTCATGAGGCCTTTGTGCTCTTAACTCTATGACCATCAGTCTTTTTCCAACATGTTTTTATTGTCTATTATAACAACAGTAACAGCTATGACAGCAATAATAATAAAAAGAGCTCACATTTATAGAATGTTTTGAGATTTACAAAGTACTTTTCCTTACCAGTCCAAAAGGGAAGGAAACTTCTATATTACATGTATTGGCACTTGATAATAGAATATTCCACTTAGGGATGCTTTTATACTGTCTTAGGCCAGGTACACATTAATCCAAATGCAAGTTCAGATCTTGTTGAGATTGAATTGATGAGGCAATTGTTTTGAACCTTTTTACTAAATACAAACACTCAGCTAGGGTATACCCGGGTGACACAACTCTCCAGGTCCAGGCAAGTGGAGATACATTCAAGGCAATAAAAATAATAACTCCAGGGAACAAACAGTCCTTGAGGTAAGAAGAATGACCCTTCTGATATACAGGGTTACATGAGATTACCAAAAAGCTAGCTTTAATGCATCTTGACCATAAAACTAGGAACTATTTATGAATTTTAAATCATCAATACTACACAATAGACTTCCTTCCGGGGGTGGAGCCATGGTGGCGGAGATCAGACAGGATTCTCTGTAACCTCCTCTAACCTCCCCTCAAACCAACAAAATATGAAGCCTCTAGACTGATTCTGAAGCAAAAAAATCCACAATATCCGGAGAGCAACGCGATTCTAGAAGAAGATACTCTGGAGGAACCTCAAAACAGGTCTGTTTTAATGGGGCAGGGGGTGGCCTGCTGAACCCAGACTGCAGCACAGGGAGACCGGGGCAGGGAGCTGGAGCAGGGAGCTGGAACAGGAGTCAGAACAGGAGTGGGAGCGTTGTGCTTTTCACACACCTGGGAGTCTTCTGCGAGCCTCTTGGAACAATTTGTCCTGATTGTGGGCAGGTGGTTTGGAGGGTCTGCCTTTTGAGGGGGATAGATTGTGAACCACTGAACCCCTGATGAGCATCGTAACTAGCTGCCATTACACAGCACCTTAAAGCAATCAATCAAACAACAGGTCTGATAAGCACCAGAAATAATTCAATCAGCGGAGCTGCCCAGCCCTGACATAATTCAATCAGCGGAACTGCCCAGTTCCTGAAATAACTCAATCAGCAGAACTGCCCCAGGGCAAATTAAAGCAGCTGTCCCACCTTTGCTCTAAACAGACCTCACACCTTTAAAAAAAATGAATAAAAAACCAAAAAGAGCTCTCACCATAGACAATTTTTATGGAGAGAGGGAAGAACAGACGTCAAATCCTGAGGCCCCTAAAGGTAAAGCAACTCCAGAAAAAGCCCCAAAGAGAGACATAAATTGGTCTCCATGTCACAAGGCTTTCTTTGAAGATTGCATAAAAAATCTTAAAAGAGAGTTAGAAGAAACATGGGGAAACAAAATGAGATCACTGCAAAATAAAATAGAAAAAATGGAAAAAGAATGCAGTGAACAAAAAAATGTAATTGGTCAATTGCAAAAGGAACTAAAAACAGTAACTGAAGAAAATAAGACATTAAAAATTAGAATCGAACAATTGGAAATTAATGACTCATCAAGACTTCAAGAATCAGTTGAACAAAAACAAAAAAATGAAAAGATAGAGAAAAACATGAAATATCTCCTAGGAAAAACAACTGACCTGGAAAATAGATCTAGGAGAGACAATCTAAGGATTATAGGGCTTCCTGAAAGCCATGATGAAAAAAAGAACCTGGACACTATATTCCAGGAAATCATAAAAGAAAACTGCCCTGATATTTTACACCCAGAAGGCAAAATACTCCTTGAAACAATCCACCGATCACCTCCTGAAAGAAACCCAAAAATTAAGTCCCCCAGAAATATCGTGGCTAAATTCCAGAACTATCATACCAAGGAAAAGATATTACAAGAAGCCAGAAAGAAACAATTTAAATATCGGGGAGCTACAATTAGGATCACACAGGACCTAGCAGCTTCTACTTTGAAGGATCGCAGGGCCTGGAATCAGATATTCAGAAGGGCAAAGGAATTTGGATTACAGCCAAGAATAAGTTACCCAGCTAGAATGAGCATTATCTTCCAGGGAAGAAGATGGTCTTTCAATGATATAGGAGAATTTCACCTATTTCTACTGAAAAGACCAGAACTGAACAAAAAATTTGATCTACAAACACAGAACACAAGAGAAACATAAAAAGGTAACAAGAAAAAAATAACTCTTGAGAACTATATTTATGTTATAGATACTTATAGAATGAGGGTTGATTTTATGAATTGATTATTACATTATGATTATGATATGATTTCTGTGATTTTATGATTATTATCATATGATTACTGTGATTTTATGATTATTATTATATGTTTATTATGATTTTATGAATCTTATGATATGATAAACTGAAAAAGAAATTAGAGGTAGAAAAGGGATAACACTGGAAGAAGAGGAAAAGGAGGTAAAATAAGGGAAATTACATCACATGTAGAGGCAAAGAAAACCTATAATGATTGAGGGGAGAAAAGGGAGGGGAATGAGAATTGGGTTAATCTCCATCTCATCAGATTTGGCTCAGAGGGAATAATAGATGTACTTATAAGGAAACTGGAGGGAAAGGGGGGGAAAAGGGGGTGGGTGGGGCTCTAAAGGGGAAGGATTGTTTGAGGGAAGTGGTTTTCAAAAGCAAAATAGTAGGGAGGAGGGAAAGGGGATAAGAAAGAGAAAAGCATAAGCTAGGGTAAATAAGATGGCAGGAAATACAGAATTAGTTATTTTAACTGTGAATGTGAATGGAATGAACTCTCCCTTAAAGCAGAAGCAGATAGCAGAGTGGATTAAAAACCAGAACCCAACAATATGTTGTATACAAGAAACACATCTAAAACATAGAGATACATACAGGGTGAAGGTAAAAGGCTGGAGCAGAATCTATTATGCTTCAGGTGAACAAAAAAAAGCAGGGGTAGCAATCCTGATCTCAGACCAAGTAAAAGCAAAGATAGACTTAATTAAAAGAGACAAAGAAGGAAATTATATCTTCCTAAAGGGTACCATAGATGATGAAGCAATATCAATACTAAACATATATGCACCAAGTGGTATAGCATGGAAATTCCTAGAGGAAAAGTTCAGAGAGATGCAAGAAGAAATAGACAGCAAAACTATAATAGTGGGGGATCTCAACCTCCCTCTCTCAGAACTTGATAAATCAAACCACAAAATAAATAAGAAAGAAGTTAAGGAGGTAAACAAAATGTTAGAAAAGTTAGGTATGATAGATCTTTGGAGGAAATTAAATGGAGACAGAAAGGAGTTTACTTTTTTTCTCAGCAGTCCATGGAACTTATACAAAAATTGACCATGTGCTAGGACACAAAAACCTCAAAATCAAATGCAGGAAGGCAGAAATAATAAATGCATTTTTTTCAGATCATGACGGAATAAAAATCACATGCAATATAAGGCCAGGAGAAAATAGACGAAAAACCAATTGGAAACTAAATAATTTTATCCTAAAGAATGAATGGGTGAAACACCAAATTACAGACACAATTACTAATTTCATTCAAGAGAATGACAATAATGAGACCACATACCAAAATTTGTGGGATACAGCCAAAGCGGTAATAAGGGGAAATTTTATATCTCTAGAAGCTTATTTGCATAAAATAGAAAAAGAGAAAATCAATGAATTGGGCTTGCAACTAAAAAAGCTAGAGAAAGAACAAATTAAAAACCCCCAATCAAATACCAAACTTGAAATCCTAAAAATAAAAGGAGAGATTAGTAAAATTGAAAGTAAAAAAACTATTGAATTAATAAATAAAACTAAAAGTTGGTTTTATGAAAAAACCAACAAAATAGATAAACCTCTAGTTAATTTAATTAGAAAAAGGAAAGAGGAAAATCAAATTGTTAGTCTCAAAAATGAAAAGGGAGAACTTTCCACCAATGAAGAGGAAATTAGAGCAATAATCAGGAGTTACTTTGCCCAACTGTATGCCAATAAATTTGATAACCTAAGTGAAATGGAGGAATATCTACAAAAATATAGATTGCCCAGATTAACAGAAGAGGAAATAAATTACTTAAATAGTCCCATTTCAGAAAAAGAAATAGAACAAGTCATTAATCAACTCCCTAAGAAAAAATCCCCAGGACCAGATGGATTTACATGTGAATTCTACCAAACATTTAAAGAACAGTTAACTCCAATATTATATAAACTATTCGAAAAAATAGGAAATGAAGGACTCCTACCAAACTCTTTTTATGATACAGACATGGTACTGATACCTAAACCAGGTAAAACAAAAACAGAGAAAGAAAATTATAGACCAATCTCCTTAATGAATATTGATGCAAAAATCTTAAATAAAATATTACCAAAGAGATTACAGAAAATCATTCCTAGAATAATACACCATGACCAAGTAGGATTTATACCAGGAATGCAGGGATGGTTCAATATTAGGAAAACTATTAACATAATTGACTATATTAATAACCAAACTAACAAAAACCATATGATAATCTCAATAGATGCAGAAAAAGCATTTGATAAAATCCAACATCCATTCCTATTAAAAACATTAGAGAGTATAGGAATTAATGGACTTTTCCTTAAAATAGTCAGTAGCATCTATTTAAAACCATCAGCTCGCATAATATGTAATGGTGATAAACTGGAACCATTCCCAATAAGATCAGGGGTGAAACAAGGTTGTCCACTATCACCATTACTGTTCAATATTGTATTAGAAATGCTAGCCTTGGCAATAAGACAAGAAAAAGAGATTAAAGGAATTAGAGTAGGTCATGAGGAAACCAAATTATCACTCTTTGCAGATGATATGATGGTCTACTTAAAGAACCCTAGAGAATCAACTAAAAAACTATTAGAATTAATCCACAACTTTAGCAAAGTTGCAGGATACAAAATAAATCCACATAAATCATCAGCATTTTTATACATCACCAACAAAATGCAACAGCAAGAGATACAAAGAGAAATTCCAGTCAAAATAACTATCGATAGTATAAAATATTTGGGAATATATCTGCCAAGGGAAAGTCAGGATTTATATGAGCAAAACTACAAAACACTCTCCACACAAATAAAGTCAGATCTAAACAATTGGAAAAACATCAAGTGCTCTTGGATAGGTTGAGCGAATATAATAAAGATGGCAATACTACCTAAACTAATCTATCTATTTAGTGCTATACCAATCAAACTCCCAAGAGATTATTTAACTGAACTAGAAAAAATAACAACAAAATTCATCTGGAAAAACAAAAGGTCAAGAATTTCAAGCGAATTAATGAAAAAAAATGCAAATGAGGGTGGCCTAGCTGCACCAGATCTAAAACTATATTATAAAGCAGTGGTCACCAAAACCATTTGGTACTGGATAAGAAATAGAGTAGTGGATCAGTGGAATAGGTTAGGTTCACAGAACAAAATACTCAATGACAATTGTAATCTAGTGTTCGATAAACCCAAAGACCCCAGTTTTTGGGATAAAAACTCACTATTTGACAAAAACTGCTGGGATAATTGGAAACTAGTCTGGAAGAAATTAGGCATTGACCCACACCTAACACCATATACCAAGATAAGGTCAAAATGGATTCATGATCTAGGCATAAAGAATGATATTATAAACAAATTAGAACAATGTAGGATGGTTTACCTCTCAGACCTGTGGAGGGGGAAGGAATTTGTGACCAAAGAAGAACTAGAGGTCATCATTAATCACAAAATAGATAAGTTTGACTATATCAAGTTGAAAAGTTTTTGTACAAACAAAATGAATGCAGACAAGATTAGAAGGGTAGCAGTAAACTGGGAAAATATTTTTACATCCAAAGATTCTGATAAAGGCCTCATTTCTAAAATATATAGAGAATTGACTCAAATATATAAGAATTCAAGCCATTCTCCAATTGAAAAATGGTCAAAAGATATGAACAGACAATTTTCAGATGAAGAAATCGAAACTATTTCCAGTCACATGAAAAGGTGCTCCAAGTCACTATTGATCAGAGAAATGCAAATTAAGACAACTCTGAGATACCACTACACACCTGTCAGATTGGCTAAAATGACAGGAAATGATAATGATAGCTGTTGGAGGGGATGTGGGAAAACTGGGACACTGATACATTGTTGGTGGAACTGTGAACGGATCCAACCATTCTGGAGAGCAATTTGGAGCTATGCTCAAAGAGTTATCAAACAGTGCATACCTTTTGATCCAGCAGTGTTTGTACTGGGCCTATATCCCAAAGAGATTTTAAAGGAGGGAAAGGGACCCACATGTGCAAAAATGTTTGTGGCAGCCCTTTTTGTAGTGGCAAGAAACTGGAAATTGAAAAGATGCCCATCAATTGGAGAATGGCTGAATAAATTATGGTATATGAATGTTATGGAATATTATTGTTCTGTAAGAAATGACCAACAGGAGGATTTCAGAGAGGATTGGAGAGACTTGCATGAACTGATGCTGAGTGAAATCAGCAGAACCAGGAGAACATTATACACAGCAACAAGACTATACGATGATCAATTTTGACGGACATGGTTCTCTTCAGCAATGATGTGATTCAAACCAGTTGTGCTGCGATGAAGATAGTCATATACATCCAGAGAGACGCCTGTGGGAACTGAGAGTGAACCACAACACAGCATTTTAACGCTTTCTGTGAATATTTCCATGCATTCTGTTTTCCTTCTTAGGTTGTTTTTTTTCTTCTTCTCTTTCTAGATCTGATGTTTCTTGTGCAGTCAGATAACTGTATAGATATGTATACATGTATTGTACTTGTCATATAATTTATCCTATCTAGCATGTATTAGATTGCCTGTCATCTAGGGGTGGGGGGCGGGGGGAGGGAAAGGAAAAGCTTGGGAAAAAAAAAAGTTTTTTGCAAAGGTCAATGTTGAAAGGTCACTCATATGTTTTGCAAATAAAAAGCTTTATTAAAAAAAAAATACTACACAATATAGTCAACCCCTTTGTGCCCAAATCCTGAGTAGAATTACTAACAACTAAGACATTCCAACTGTTAGTCTTAGTTCCAATGTGGTCTCACCAAGAACGGTATCATATTTTGTGCCTAGTGGCAAAAAAAAATCAGGGTTTTGGTTCCACATACCAAGAGACAAAACAGCCAAGAGGAACAGCACATAGGGCATGCTACAAAAAAAGTTGTTTAAATCCATCACAGACAAATACTATTTACCTCCCAAAATGAGGATAGATGTGGTATCAGCAAGATCAAAGACCAGCAGAAGGTCACAATGGAAACACAGGTCAGTCAGTGACAGCACCAGAAAGAGAGCTGTAGAACCATGGAGGACTCAAAGGATGTCACTGCCTCAAAGCATCTGCAAAATGACAAATGAAAACAGCAGCTAAGGATGAATAATTCCCTTGCTTCCTATTTCCTAACAATTCCTAATAATTCCCTTCCTTCCTAATTCCTCAAACTTAAGTTTCTCTTCTTCCTTCCCTTTGTTACTCATTCTGTATTCCCTGGTCCACTGGCTATCACTCCTCCTTCATGAGAATATTTATATCCTTTGGTGAGTAAAAGCACCAAATGATCCCCAAATTCCTTTGAGAGTCCAATTGCCCATCCATTGACTTTTATTCTTGGATTTGGGAAAAGGATTAATTGGGCAACATCTCTCTCTAACTCCCATTTAAATTTCTACTACATGTAGAAAAATGACATTTTGTTGAGAGTTTGCTAAGTTCAGAATTAAGTAAATTAATTCATTTAACAAAATAAGTCACTAAACCCAGGCAGCTTTGTTAGTCTCTTAGAGTTCAAAATCTGAACATTCAAATAGGTCACATATGTGTGTATCTAAATACATGCAAAATGTTTATATGCATACATATCCATGTACATGTGTATATGTATATAGACATATATGTTGCCTATATAATATTTTTAATATAGTCACATATATATGCATTGCATATTCATATGTATACCTATATACATATATATTAATATGTTCCTCACTAACTCTAGTTTCCCAACTCCATCATATGCTTGCTTCCCTCTTGCTCCTTCCAATTTCTGATGAATACTGCTCCTGCTCTCTCCTGACTCCTATAAGCAAGAGATTGGGGCTGATGGATGGAGGATATTGTAGTGGGGGCACAAGGACATCTTAAATGTAGCAGGTATTTTTAAATGTTTTATACTGAATTAAATTTAATTGAGAGTCTTGCAGATAGATTATTTTGACCTTAGAGTCAGGAAGAGAGAAGTTCAAAATTCACCTCTATAATGACCATGGGCAAGTTATTTAATATCAGCTTCTTCCTTCTATAAAAAGAATAATAATGCTTATAACACTTCAAAGAACTATGTGATGCTTAAATGAGATAATATGCATAAAATATTTTGCAAATAAATGTAGATGATATATTTCCAATATAATAAATGAGTGTTAAGAAGCATTACTGTGGGGGATACAATGGGAGCCAGGGAAATCTGGGTTCAAATTGCAGTCTTTTGCCTCTTGGCAATTCCCTAGGACTTAACCTACAAATTTACAGATAGGTTATAAACTTCACTGATTGAAGGAATTCCCATATCTAATGTGAAGTACTCATTATGGAGTCAGGAAGAACTGAGTTCAAATCTGATCTCAGATATGTGATCTTAGGCAAGTCACAGTTTCTTCAATCACAAAATGGGGATAATAATGGCATTTACATTCACTCAGTTGTAAAGATCAAATGAAATAATGTATGTATAAGGCAATTTGAAAAATGTGAATACTATATGAATTCTAGTTATTACTATTATCAATTCTATCAACTGTTATAATCAGTAATTTCCCACACTGATGAAATCATACTTAGAATATAAATATCAGCAAAATTGTTAATTTTTACTGATAATAATAAATTATTATTCTTACACTACTATTCCCCTCAAAATACCATGAAAATCTTTGTAATTAGCTATGTTGTAAGGCTCAGAAAGAGGTTTCCTACTATAATGCTGGTCAAGGAGTTAAAGGGAGACTACAAATTGTAACCTTAAGGCTTAATGACAATATACAGAAAAGGAGGCAACTCCTGGATTGTGATAAATAAAGCCTTTGGGGGAACAGAATGAGAAACATGGTACAAGAAGCCATGAACATGCAGCCGTGATAGCTGCATTTAACATATAGAAAGAAATTTAATAGAGGAATTCTATTACTGTTTTAATGGAACTTTTTATCCCACTCCCCGTATGACCTCAATTGCCACTGCTTCTGTAAACTAGCCAGTGTATTTGAGCTAGTGGTCATGGGTCATGGGCATGGTAACAACAGACTCTCCAAGAGGAAAATTGTATAGCAAGCTTGTAAGTTGAATTGTCATTATTAACATTTTCTTCATCAATTTTTAAAGTCTAAACAATCAACAAAGTAACAAATCAAGTCTTTATTTGCAATATTAAAGAATTAAATATTGCCTCTCTTGAGCCAGTAAAAGTAGTTCCAGCTCACTAGTCATGGGTTTGGCAAGTGTTAGGACATCACACAGAATATTGCATGCTAGATTTAGAGATATAAGGCATTTAGAGACCATCAAAGGCAATCTTCCCATTTTACAGATGAGCAAACTGAGGCCTAAAGTTCATGGAGATAGTTAAATAACAGAAAAAGGATGTCAAGTCTAGTTCTCTTTCTTCTATCTCATAGGTAATCAATAAAGTACTGGACTAGTCACTATCTGAACCGGGTCATCTGTTTCCACTTCAATGACAGTGATGGTCTTAGTATGTCACTGATTAGTGACTATTAGTTTACACTGAGTAAATGTGAAAAGTGAAAACTTGGTTTTGCCCTTCTCAAGCTTTTATGAATGAATGAATAAATGACTGAGTGAAGCATTTATTAAGTGCTTACTTTGTACAAAGAACAATGTTAAGCACTAGTGAGACTGATGACTTTGCACAGTTTTGTCTCATTTAAATCCAATTCATTTGCAAGTCAAGATATCACCCTTCTGATATCATTGTTCCTCTTCAAAAACTGACAAATAATAATGCTAAATAGTGGGGATGGGGTACAAATAGAAAAGACAGTCCTTGTTCTCAATAAGCTCATATTCTAATGAAGAAGCAACATATATGGAAGGCTTAAGCTGAAAGTCAATTGGAAAGGTCCCATGGTCCTGAAGGTACAATAGCCAAGGAGATGGTTCTGTCTCTTCTTTGATGTCATTTCCACTGATAAAATAATATCAGTTTCTGATGTTGAACAATTTGACTATGTCAGACTTTAGAAGTGAGGACTTTTTTGAGACATCAGAAGATGTGGCTGTAGCACCAGGAAAATTGCCAGGCTGCATCACTGCAGAATTGCCTCCTGAGATGACATCTAAAGGTATTGTTCTGAAAGCATTAAGATTCCCAAGGTTCTTGGGTTTAAGGTCTTGATCTATCTGGAATCTGAGGGAAGATGGTGGTCAAGAGAATAGTGGTAGTTCAATTTGCCCACCATATGCTGCCTCCTGTTTTCACCTGAGGGTGTCATGCTGCTTCAGTGAGACTGGTGTGTTTGCCATAGATCCCTTTAGCAGGTTAGTGAAGCCTATGGACAGTTTTTCAGAATAATGCTTTTAAATACATAATACAAAGTATTACAATGGAAATATTGAAATCATTCTTTTTAAAAGTGCTAGTGGATAACAAGTTAAGAACCTCTGCCTTAATAGGACTTCAAGTGTTACCCACACATACTTTCCTACTGGGATTTAAAAAGGATTAGGTAAGAGATTAAACCTCACAGCTGACTCTTTGAGCAGGAGAATGGAGAGAAGGACAATTTCAAGTTCCTAGCTGGTCGATCCCTGGATAGAGAACTGATAAGAGATAGGATTCACTAGAGACTTTCTACAGACCAAATGTGGCAAGGGCAGAGGAGTTGAGCATAGGTAGTTGTTTCTGGAGCTTCTACACAAAAAGAAAGAACTTCAGAATCTTCCTTTTGTTGGGAGGTGAAGAAATGTTTCTCTGGTCCTCCTTTTGTCTGCCTAAAAGGTGATGCTTTAGGGCCCCTGTTTGAAGAATGGGGCATAGGCTTCTCCTAGATAGTAAATATGCTTCTTTTCAGCAAGTTCATCCCTTGAAGAAAGATAGCACAGTTTGTGGGAAGTCCCTCATATGTATGGTGGACTGGGAAATCTTCCTCTAGACCATGCTTAGATCTATGACTGGTATGCTGCCAGAATACCTAGTTTTAGAAACTAATCAAAAGGCAGTCTCAGTGTTCAGATAAGGTAACATTTACAAAAAATTCTAGATTCTGCAAATGAAAGGAATCTTCTTATGAGTAATTTTACAGGAAAAATGCTTCATGGAAAACATTCTGGAACTCATAAACGCAAGCTGGAGATTATTAGTAATCAATAGCATGTACTCACATGACATTGAATTATGAAAGTCACATTGGATTCCAAGGTAATTAGAACCTGAAGGAGCAAATAAAACAGATAATGGAGCTAGAATCTGGGGGAATATCATTCTAGTCCCTGAAACAGGGACTTAGTGAGCTAAAAATTCTAGCAGCTAACTAAAGGAAAGGAGACCTAGAATGTGAGAGAAATCTTGGAAACTTCTTGCTTATCCTTAAAACTGGACAACTAGCAACAGCATGCTGGTTAAGAGACAGGAAAAACTCTTAGGGACAAAATAGGGTTTGGAAGGACCCATGAGTCCTAGAAAATAGAGGTGACTTTTCTAATGATGTGCAAATTTTTTTCACAAATTCTGAATGATGGTATAATTTTGTTTCTCTAAGATTCATCCAAAGTTAATATCAATGAACTGATTTAAAAATTAATGTTCATCTAAAATTAATATCAACTGGGATTTCATTACTACATCCTGATCCTTTTATTTTTCCTTGGATGATTCTCTCCCCATTCCCCTCCATGACTGTCACAAATCTTCCTTTCTTGATGCCCTATCTCATACTTATTCTCTTCTTTGAGCAGATGTGAAGATGTCTTCACTTTCTATTTTACTAAGAAAAATGAAGTGTTCCTTTCTAAACTTTCCCTCATCTTTCCTACACCATACTTCAAAATTCTACTCCATCTTTACTTGCCATTTCTTCTCCTTATTCTACTATCTGATAGAGAGGCAATCTTTTTCCTTGCCAAGGCCAATCTCTATTTGCGTCTTCAATCACCTCTCATGCCATTGCTTCCAAGATTTTGGCCCATTGATCATGTTATTTCTTCCTCAAATTATCTACTTGTTCTTTTCCTACTTCCTGAATATAGGCTCAGGTCTGTTTCATCTTTTTAAATTCTTGATATGTGATCTCTTCAAACCAATGACCTATATCTCTCCTCCATTTTACTGCCACACTTATACAAAGAGTGGTCTATATATCCCACTTTAGACTCTTGTATCTAGAATTCAGTGGCACTTGTTCAGCAAATCAATAGGAGACCCTTTTGTTGCCCTACATCTGGGGGTAACAGAAGGGGAGTACAGAAGAATAATATATGTGAGCCATTCTCTCATGACCACAATGGAATTCTTCCCAAAGGAAATGGAAGGAGCACTTGGCATGGACTGCTGATGTGGGAAACCTGCCGATTGGGATTTCCCCCAAACTAAAGCCGATCAGTAGATTCTACATAATTCTCCTTGCTCAAAGAGCAACCTCTGACTTTTAGACTGGACTCATTAATCATTTAGGTCCTGTTGGAGGTAAAGGAATTTTTTTGCTTATGGAAGGTCAGATTCCTTCATTCATTAGGGTTCTCCTTTATCTTGAAATATGGTGAGGGCCTCAGTTTCTTTTGTTTGTTTTCTTGTTTTCCTTTTTTATTAAAGCTTTTTATTTTCAAAACATATGCATGGATAATTTTTCAACATTGACCCTTGCAAAATTTTGTGTTCCAGATTTTCCCTTCTTCCCCCCCACCCCCTCCCTTAGATGGCAAATAATCCAATATATGTTAAACATGTTAAAATATATGTTAAATCCTACATATTTATACAATTATCTTGCTGCACAAGAAAAATCAGATCAAAAGGGGGAAAAAATGAGAAAACAAAAAGCAAGCAAACAACAACAAAAAGAGTGAAAATGCTATGTTGTGGCCCACACTCAAGTTCCCACAATCCTTTCTCTAGGTGCAGATAGCTCTCTTCATCACAAGATCATTGGAATTGGCCTCAATTATTGCCTTGTACATCAGAATTGATCATCATATAGTATTGTTGTTGGCATGTATAATGATCTCCTGGTTCTGCTCATTTCACTCAGCATCAGTTCATGCAAGTCTCTCCAGGCTTCTCTGAAATCATCCTGCTGGTTGTTTCTTACAGAACAATAATATTCCATGACATTCATATATCATAATTTATTCAACCATTCTCCAATTGATGGGTAACCATTCAGTTTCCAGTTTATAGCCACTACAAAAAGGGCTGCCACAAACATTTTTGCACATGTGGGTCCCTTTCCTTCCTTTAAGATCTCTTTGTGATATAAGTCCAATAGAAAGACTGCTGGATCAAAGGGTATGCACAGTTTGATAACTTTTTGAGCATAGTTCCAAATTGCTCTCCAGAATGACTGGATCTGTTCACAGTTCACCAACAATATATTAGTGTACTCCCCCATCCCCTCCAACATTTGTCATTATCTTTTCCTGTCATCTTAATCAATCTGAGAGGTGTGTAGTAGTATCTCAGATACAAAGCAGGAAACAAAAACAAGCTAAATGCATACAGCAAACCAACAAGTTTAGCACATAGGTACAACATTGGCATTCATTAGCAATTATCTTTGGGTGTAGTGCTACCTTTCCATCTGCCTTCAGCTTCTCATTTCTTCTTCTCTTTAGCTGCCAGATTCCCATGCCATCTTTCACCAGGACTGACAGATGTGAAGATGGACAGCTCCCCTACATTTGTTTGTATTTCTTCCTTTAGGAAGCTGTTAATTTTTGCACAGAGTTGTTAAATTTTGATCTCCCTATTTCCCTACATCTATAGATCTGGTATCTCACCCATGGATCAGAACAGGAGAGCAATATAAGGAGACCTTTGGCACCTGCACTACAAATAAAACCTTTGAAATTTGTTTCTTTACCAATATGCTCTGATATTTCTCTTTCCAAGTCTAGTTTCTTCTTCTGTATGTACAATGTATCTTTTATCTATCCCATTCTCTTCACTCACAGCTTCAGGCTTTTTTCCCCTCTCTCTTTGATTATTTTAATAGCCATGTAATTAGATTTCCCAACCCTCAGTCTTTGCAGTGGATAGAGCACAGGACCTGGAGCTCAGGAAAACTTGGGTTCAAAACCAGCCTCAGATACTTATTAGCTGCATGACCCTGGGCAAGCTACTTCACCCTGTTTGCCTCAGTTTCGACAAACCACTCAGGTATCTTTGCCAAGAAAATTCAAAATGAGGTCATGAAGAAGCAGACATGACTAAAAGGACTAAAAACAAGAAATCCTCAGTCTTCCCCCTCCCTAATTCAACCTCCACGCAGCTACCAAACTAATGTTTATAAAACATAAATCTGACCAGTCATCTCTCTCCTCCATTAAAAAATCCTCAATGGTTCCCAGTCATCTCTAGGATAAAATGCAATTTGCTCATTTTAGTATTTAAAGCCCTCTACAATTATGCTTCTATCTATCTTTCCAGTCTTACATTATTTTACTCCACTTCATGTGTTTTCCATTTTAGTGACACTGTCTGGCTTGCTGCTCTCCATACACAACATTAAATTTCCTCCTCTGTACCTTCATACAAGTCCATAACTATATAATGTGCTGCTTCCCCCTCCTCTACTTAGTAGAACCCTTAACTTCCATCCTGGCATAGGTCAGGTACCATCTTCTTACACAAAGCCCTTCCTGTTGTCCCCAGCTATTAGCATTTCTTCCTTTTGGAAATCACCTGTGTGGACTTTGGTTACTTACCTGTTGTATATATTGTACCCATACTCTGAGGAAACAGAATCAATTAATAGGTATTAATTCAATAACTACTAGCATTGTACCTAGCATTGGATAAGAAGCAAAAATAATCACTTCACTCAAGGACCCCATGTTTTATCATGGGGAATAATATATTCTCATATAAATAAATACTAAGTTTATACAAAGGAAACATAGGAAGTTGGGTAGGGGGAGGAATTAGCTGAATGGAGTAAGAAAAGTCTAATGCAGGAGATGTTGCTTGACATAAGCTTTAAAGATAGCTAGAGATTCAGAGGTATCTTATGCAAAGACACAGAGCAAGGCGCCAAAAAGTCTTGTACAAGGAATAACAAGTGGATCAGTTTGGCTGGATTGGAGACTGTGAAGGGCAATAATGTGTCCTATGTCTAGAAAGATAGGATGGAGGCATATGATGAAAGGCTTGAAATGACAAACATATCATAGACACTATATAAATGTTAGCTATTATTGCCTGATTTTGGAGCAGCAGAGACACGACTGGAAGAAAATAAAATTGTATTTGATCTTAGAGGAAGGAATAAAAGTAGCAAACAAGTATCTATTAAGGGCATATTATGTGCCAGACACTGTGCTAAGCATTTTACAAATATTATCTTATTTGATTTTCACAACAATTTGAGGAATATGCTTATCCTTATTATGCAGCTTAGGAAACTGAGGCAGACAGAGATTAAGTGGCTTGCCCAGGATCACACAGCTAGAAAATCCCTAAGGTTGAATTTCAAGCTCAGTTTCTCCTGGCTCTAAATCCAGCACTATATCCACCATAATAGTAGGGAGGTACCGGAGGTTTTTATTCAGAGGAGACAACATGATCAGACTTGTGATTTAGGAACATCATTCTAGCAGTTGTGATGAATTAGAAAGGAGAGAAAAAGGTGAAGAAATAAGTTAGGAGACTATGCAATGGTCCAGGTGAGATGTGACAAAGGCTTCCACTAGGGTGGTAGCCATGTGAATGGAAAGAAGGAGATGCTTAAGAGAATGATCTAGAGAAAGAGAATTGGCAAGATTTTGTGGAGAGAAGGGAGAATGAAGAGTTAAAGGTAACTCTAAGGTTATGAAAATGAGACTCCAAAACGGGGAGTGGGGCAGGGTAGAGCCAAGATGACACAGGAGAGGCAGCAACCCAGTTGAACTCTCCCAAAACTCTCCTCCAAATAACCTTAAAATAACACTTCCAATTGAATTCTGGAGCAGCAAAGTCAAGAAACAAAAGATCAAGGTGAAATTTTTTTTCCAGCCTCAGACAAACCTAAAAGGTCAGCAGGAAAGGTCCATGACACCGGGGATGGCCCAGAAAGCAAGCAGTAGCAACAGCAGTAGGGGTCCTTGGAGGCAGCAGCAATAACAGCTTCAGGACTTTGCAGCCCAGAGATGATAAGGGAATCAGGCAACTATTCAGAAAGAAATTGCAAGGGATAGTTTGATGCAATTAGGTACAGAGCCTGACTTGTTTGACAGCTCTATTAGCCAATCACTGTTCTGGGTCATATATAATTCCAGGGCAGGGAGGAGAGCAGGAGAGAAATGCTAGTACTTGCAAAGAAACGGGGTCCTTCCTAGGGAAAGACCAGAGCTCAGACCAGGAGAGTAGTGACCACCCATCTCCTCAGATCACACTACCTTGGAAGCACCAAAAACTTCCTCTTCCCTCCTCCATCCCAACTAACTCTGAAAACAGTAGCATGAAAAAACCTATGAACAGTGTCTTCCCACCCAGCAGTGAACAGAGTCTGGCTTTAACTTAAAGTTCAAAGTCAAGAATATATTGAAAAAAATAAGCAAACAACAGCAATAATAAAAGAAATTGGCCATTAAAAGTTACTGTGGTGGTGAGAAAACCAAGACACAAACTCAGAAGAAAACAAAGTGAAAAGAACTATAAGCAAAACCTCAAAGAGAAATGCCAATTGGCTACAAACCCAACAAGAATTCTTGGAACAATTAAAGAAAGAGATAAAAATAGTAGAGACAAAATTGAAAAAAGAAATGAGAGTGATGCAAAAAAATTAGGAAAAGATAATTGATAACGATAAAAAGAGGCACCCAAAAAATTACTGAAGAAAATAACACCTTTAAAAAAGCAGAATTGAGTCAGGCCTGAGGTCAAATTTGGCCTCAGACACTTAACACTTCCATGGGCAAGTCACTTAACCCCAATTGCCTCAGCAATAAATAAATAAACAAAACAATGAAAAACCAGAATTGGCCTAAGGGTGAGAAAGATATAAAAATTTACTGAAGAAAAGAACTCCTTAAAATGCAGAATAAGTCAAAGGGAAAGAAAGATACAAAAATTCACTGAAGAAAATACTTGCTTAAAAATTAGAATTGGATATATGTAAGGCTCCATAAGCCATCAAAAAACTATAAAACAAAATCAAAAGAATGAAAAAAATAGGAAAAAAAAGTGCTATATGTAGTCAGGAAAACAACTGACCCAGAAAATAAATCAAAGATAGGTAATTTATTGGACCAGTTGAAAGCCATGAGCAAATAAAAAGAGCCTAGACATCATATTTTGGGAAATTATTTAAAAGATTCTGAAAGGATAGTGGTGCCCTTAGCATCTTAAGAAGAAAGCTATGAGAGAGGTAATATTTGATGGTAAAGAAATATTGATAGAATATTTTGGATAGGTGGAGTTTGCAATAACTTCAGGACATCCAATCATAAATATCAAATATGATTTGGTAATACTGTCCTGGAACTCAATAGAGACACTAGGGCTGGGGATATAGATCTGAATAATCCTTGGGAACTGATGAAATCACCAAAAAAGATTATAGAAAGAAAGGAAAGAAAGGGTGAAGTACTCACCTTTGAGTATACTCACAATTAGGACAAAGATTATGGCTGATAATCTATCAAAGGACGTAGAGGAGCAGATAGAAAGATAGGAGGAGATCCAAAAGAAAACTATAACATGAAAACCCATATAGAAGGAGAGTATCCAAGAGACAATCAACAGAACCAAATGCTACAAAGATATCAAAAAAAGATGGTGTCAGGATGTTCTTTTAGATATACATTAACATATTAGGGCATTTAAGGCACTTTTCAATTAAATTATAAGCCTAATTTACAACAGCCTTAAAATAGTTTTGTTACTTTAGCAAATGCAAGAACATTTCTCCCCTTTCCCACTGTTTTTTCTATTCAAGTAAATGGGCTGGGGGAAAAAAAAAAAAAGACTTGCCAATCAATACATTTTTTTGGCAAATTTAGCCAAGAGTGTGTCTTACTTTTTAAGCTCCATTTAATCTAGCACCCAAGTCAAAAATGTCCTTAGGAACAGAATCCAAGGAAAACTAAAGTTACCCATGGTATAATATTTATTAAGTGCCTACTATGTCCCAAAACAATGTGCTAAGTACTTTTCAAATATTATCTCATTTGATTCTCACAATGACCCAGGGAGGGAAATGCTGTGCTCTGCTATGTCTTCATTTTACAGTTAAAGAAATTGAAGCAGAAAAAAATTAAGTGACTTGAACAGGTTCACACAGCTAGTGTCTGAGACTTGATTTCAAATCAGGTTTTCTTGACCATGCCCAGCTCTAACAGGGAAGCAGGTGAATTATACTACAGAACTTAAGTTGGGAAGGAAAGCTCAGAGAACCGGAACATATATAAATTTGTGGGAAGTGGATTTCTTGGTATACTTGTTTGACAGCTTTCTTCAGTGCACCCAGAGAATGAGGGTCCCCAAGGCCATGTCCATCCATAATGAGAGGTGAGAGGTTTTGATCTAATTTAGCCTCCAAAATCTCAAAGTAGTTCCAAGTGCTGACATAGGAAGAGGATCATCATCGTGAGTTCCCTATTAGAGTGTGAACTGCCAAAGAGTGAATATGGCTAAGGAGGAGAAGAGGAATAGAAGGAGCAGAGCAAAGAAGAATCATAAAACAGAGACTCTACTTCTCCTTATCATCCAACTCCCCCCCTCCCCCAAGCCTCATCCTAGTACCTGGTGAACTCCAAAAGAAGAGCATTTAAGTTGCTGAATGGTAAGTGGCTTCTAACCTCCCCTAAAAGAAGGCTATCTTTGACCATGCTAATTAGGCTCAGAGTATCTCAGTAAATTAAACTGAAAGCTCTAATTCCCTACCTGTGTATTCATGACCACAGTACAGGTTCTTGAAGGTCAAAGAGAATTACAGAAGGAAGTAGAGAAAGTTTTAAGTTTCTGGACTGAAAGAATTACTCTTCAGGAAGTAATGAAATAAACAAGATAGCAAAACATAGAAGCAAATTAACACAGTAGTTAATCTGGGATTCAATAAACCTAGCAATACAAACTATTATAGGAAGGATTCTTTATTTGATGAGAATACTGGGAAAGCTAGAAAGCAGTTATTGTAGATTTGATTTATATTGGTTTCTTAATATTTTCTTGTCATGGATCCCTTTGGCAATCTAGTGAAGCTTTCTCAAAATAAAGGGTTTTTTTAATCATGATTTAAGGAAATGTCAAAATTTTAATTAAAAGTTAGTGAAATTAAAAATACAATTCATTCCCCATCTGAGTTCACAGATCCCCTGAAATCTATCAAGGACCAACTGAGGATCTTCGGACCTTAGGTTAAGTACCCTAGGTTAAAGTAAACATCTTACCCCATTTTAACACAATGAGTTTGAAAAGAATATTAGAGCTAAATAGAAAGGTCATTTCATTAAAAAAAAAAGTGGAGAATAGAAGTTCATTGCCTTTCACAACAGTGGGTAAGAGGGAGAATGCATAACCAGACAAGGAATAGATTTAAAAAGTCAAAATAAAAAACTCTGATTACCTAAAATTAATGAGATTTCACACAAATAAAATCAAAACACATAGAATGAGAAAAGAAGCTATGGAAGGGGGGGTGGAGAAATCTTTGCATCGATCATATTTGATAAAAGTCTGGCATTCAAATTCTAAAGGGAATTTATGAAAATCTGTAATACTAATTCCCCAAAAGAGAAGTCAGTCAAGTATTTATTAAGTTCCTACTTTGTGCTAGGTTGAGCTAAATACAAGGGATGCAGTAAATGACAAAAGTCCCTGCCCTCAAAAAGCTCCATTCTAATGGGGGTGGGGGAACATGCAAAGCACGTAACTCTCTGCTTAAATGATATATACAGACAGAGTAGATGGAAAGTAATCTCAGTGGGATGGCACTAGCAATGGGGAGAAGAAAGGAAATTAACAAGCCATTTTCAAAATAAGAAATGTAAATTATCAAAACCTACAGGAAAAATGCTCCAAGTCACTAATAAAAGAAATGAAAATTTAACAAGCCTGAGGTATCAACTTAGGTCCATCAAATTAATAAAGATAGTGAAGATGGAAATACCCCATTTTGGATTGCTAGGGGAAGTAAACAAGCAGTAATATACCACTAGTTGAGCTATAAATTGGTCCCACTATTCCAGAAAACAATTTGAAATCATGCAAGAAAAAGGGGCTAAACCGTTCATACTTTTTAATCCAGTGATCTCACAACTGGGTTTATGCCCTAAGGACTTCACATGGCACATACAACAACTATACAGATGACTGATAATAAAATACACATTCTCTCTGTTTAAAAAAAATGATAAGCTATAAAAGTGTCACATTACATGTTCTATCAGTTATAAATTCAATACCAGGTGGTTTTGATTAGTTGTTTTTAAAGAGAAAGTACCATGAGGGGATATTTATTGAGAAGATATTGTTCTGCCAAAACAAAATCTAGCACTTTTTTTTAAGTTGGAAGGATGGGAAAGGAACAAGAGAAAACAATCTCTCTCCTTGCAGTCTGTTTTCTTGAGAGGAGCAAAAGTGGTTTTAGCGCTGTGCCCATAGGACTCCAGTTCACCAAGACTGTAAAAGGACATCACAAAAGAGAAGGGATATCCAAAATATAGAGAATAATTTCCCACTCCAATGTCCTCACTTAGAATTGTGAAAAAAGTCAGCCTCACAGGACAATCTTCAGTGCCCCACACATAATAGGCACTCACTTGATATTTTTTTAATTGACTGGAGGAAGGGAACTTAGTGTGGCATTTTTTTGATGGGCAAGATTTAGATAAGTGGGGGATAATGAATATTGTTATAGACTATAAGGTTAAAGGAGTTAGAGAAAAGGATGAGTATGGTGGGTTCCTTATGACCCTAAAATCCAGAAGAGTTAGCATTCTTTGTCCCTCAACACCATTCAATACCGTGTGAAACAACTAGCAAACTGGACAAGATAGCATGAAACAAGATATTGAATGTGAAATTCTTTGAAAAACATTATTGTTTTGGGGGTTTTTTAAGTGCACCAAATAAATGCAAAATAGAATTATTATAAAAGAAAATGTCAAACTGGTACAGGAGATAAGGTCTGGGGAAGACCAGAAAAAGGAGAGATCATTGGAAGACGCGGTAGCCAGAGAATACGCCACAGAAGAGATAGACTTCTGAGCTTAATGTTATTCATTTTACTTTTCTATTTAGACCAATTCATTCTTCCCAAGGCAACACCAGACTACAAAACTCTATATATGTCATGATTCTGGAATGAGTTTATATAGAGTCAACAAAGTCTGGTGGGTTTTTATAGAGCCCTTCTCTAGGTCTAGGAGGATCAGGCAATGGAGGAAAGGAGTCAGGAGCCTAGACATATAGACTGGTGCTAATTCATGTTAGTGAGAGGAACAAAAACTCCTGAGAAATTGAAGGCCATCTGATATTCAGACTTCCCACCTCAGAAAAACTTTGAGTCATTATTTCTGTTCTTACTATGGCAGGAAAAATCCAGTGTTTTTGAACTCCCTTGGTAGCAGTTGGGAAAGCTACTACTGGAGTCATTAGTCACAGACCTACCCAACCCCTACCCCAGGTGATGTGATCTCTTCTGAAATTCCTAGGGGCACATCTCTTCCTGACCCTAGAGTCAGGAAAAAATGAAATTAATCATATGTGAGGTATGTGATCCTGGGCAAATCATTTAATCTCTGCCTACCTCAGTTTTCTCATCTGTAAAATGGGGATAATAATAGCACCTACATCCTAGTATTTTTGTGAAGATCAAAGGAGGTAATGCTAGCTGTTATTATTTTTATTAATATTATCATTATATCTTATATGGGTTCCATATGTGTATGAATAGATAAATAAAATACCTTTTTATTAAGCACCTACTTATTATGCTCTAGCACTATCCTAAATGCTGAAGATACAAATACAATTAACTAGATGTCCCTTCCATTACATTCTTTTTTTTTTTTTTGCTTTTTGCTGAGGCAATTGGGGTTAAGTGACTTGCCCAAGGTCACACAGCTAGGGAATGTTAAGTGTCTGAGACCCAATTTGAACTCAGGTTTTCCTGACTTCAGGGATGGTGCTCTATCCACTGTGCCACCTAGCTGCCCCCTTCCTTCCTTCCATTATATTCTAATGAATCATGACAACAAATAAGGGGGGGACTAGAAAAAGTGAAAAGGAAGATGGGGAAAGAAGGGCACTTTCATGAAGAGCCCCTCATGAAATAATGGCCCAAACATGTAGATTCCTGAGATAGAATTGAAGCTCCGACCATCCTCTCAACTATTACCCTACCTCTTCTCCATTTATCAGCCCAAACTCTTGGACAAACCTTTTTGTAACTGATTCCTATTCACTCATCAACCCTTTGCAATCTAGCTCTTAACTAAAAATGTTCCCTCCCAAGTTACCAATACATTCTTAATGGATATATCCAATAGTTGTTTCTGAGTCTTCTTCCTTCTCAACCTTTCCATTGCATATGATACTGTTGAGAACCTTCTACTCCTGAAAACTCTCTTCTTTCAATTTTTCTGACATTCCTTTCTCCTGGCTCACTTTTGACCTCTCTGATTCCCTCCTTCTCCTTTTCATTTGATAGTTCATAGTCCATGTTATTCTTCCTAGCTGATTGTTCTCCAAAGTTCCATCCTAAGCCCTCTTCTCTTCTCCCTTTATACTCTCTTGGAGTTAATTTATTAGTTTGTCTGTCATGTTAGATGAATTACAAAAATATACATACATCATACATATATATGTGTGTGAATATATATATTTAAAAGACTTTTTAAAGGGGCTCTACATTTTATATTTGTGGTAATAGGAAGTCATTGTAATGGATTGAGCAATGGCATCACAAGGTCAGCTATGTGCTTAAAGAAAATTATTTTAATAGCAATGTGTAGGATGGACTGGAGTGGAGAGTATGTGTGTGTGCATGTGTGTGTGTACATGTACTCATACACACATGCAAACACATAGCCAGTCTCTCCCCTGAGCTTTAGCCCTATATTAGCAATTGCCTTCAACTGGGCATCAAGGAAGTATCTCGAACTCATTATGTATAATACTAAATTCATTATCTTTCCCCCTCTTCCAAGATTCCTTATTTCTGTCAAAGAGATTACTATTCTTCAAGTTCCCTAGTTTCATAATCTCAGTGTGGTCCTTGATTCCTCGTTCCATTTATTCAATTAGTTACCAAACTGCCATTTTTACTTACAAAACATTTCTTGCATGAAGCCCCTTGTCTACACTCACACTTAGTTCAGCTTCTCATAACCTCTTGCCCAGATAATTGCAACAGCTTCCTAACTAGCCTCTCTATATCATCTCTCACCACTCCAGTCCCATCTACACAAACCTGGAAAAGTAATTTTCCTTAAATTCAAATCTGTCCATGTGATTCCCTTACTCAGCCAACTCCAATGACTTCCAGTTGTCTGTAAGATAAAATATAAATTCTTCTGTTTACCTTTTAAAGCCTTTCACAACCTAGTCCCAACTTCTCTTTTTAGTTCATTGAAAATTTTTCCTATTTCTGCACTCTATAATCCATCTTCTTCCTATCCTCACATATGACATTCTGTCTCCAGCATCCATAGCTTCACTGGTCATCTCACACTAGTCTTGAAGTCAGGAAGAACTGAGTTAAAATTTTCAGACACTTTCTTAACCATGTGATCCAGAGCAAACCATGTGCAAACTCCTTAATTGAGCTTTTAATCAAAATTTAACCTACCTTTCTAGTCCTATTTACATTTACTCTCCATATATTTACAGTATAGCCAAAATGGATTACCTAACTCTCTCCTTAACTTGACATACTGTACCTGTGCTTCGGTATCTCCCTTCTTTTCAAGTCCATTTTTCAAATTGTTCTCTTAGGCAGCTAGATGGCTCAGTGGGATAGGTTAACTTGAGTCAGAAGTCAAGTCCGGTCTCAAATAATTGTAACTTACTAGCTATGTGACTTTGAGCAAGTCACTTAACCCAATTGCCTAACCCCTCCCCCCCAAAAAAGAATTCTTCTCTTTCTTCTCAAATTAACTCATGTTAATTCTTCCATGAAGGTTGCCCTGAACTCTATGGTTGTTAGTTATCTATTCACCCTCAAACTAATATTTTGTATGTAATCATCTGCAAACAGCTTCAATAATCTGTCAGGTGAATGTAAACTTCCTAAACATCAGGTCTATTTAACTTTGTGGCTTTGTAACACTAGTAGCTGGCAAATTGCTATTGTTCAGTCATTTCAGTCTTGTTCAACCCTTCAGGACCCCACTTGGAGTTTTCTTAGCAAAAAATACTGGAGTGGTTTGCCATTTCCTTCTCCAGTCCATTTTATGGATGAGGAAACTGAGGTAAACAGGATTAAGTTTCTTGCCCAGGGTCAGAGCTAGTGTCTGAGGTTAGATTTGAAGTCAGGAAGATGAAGTCTTAACTCCAGGTCTGAAACTCCATTGAGTCATCTAGCTGTATCCACACATAATAGACGCTTAACAAATGCCTGTTGAATTGAAGTAAGCCAGAGGAACACTACACAAAGTTATCCTGTAGTTGTATTTCTCAAGGACTCTGATGTAATATTAATATATGTAAAAGAGACACTTGGCTTGCTGACCATGTGTTGTTCTACCAAATCAAATGATTTCTTATAGTCACAATAAATAAAGTCAAAAGGTTCTTCAACTCCCCACACCTCTCAGTCAATTGTGTAACTGAATATATGGTTTTCTACAGAAAATCACTTGTGAAAACTCAGATGTTTCTTTTTTTATTTTAATAACAGCTAATTAGCATCTACCGAGCATTGTTTAGGTTTTCAAAGCACTTTACATATGTTATCTCATTTGATCCTAACAACTCTGTAAATCGGATGCATTATTATCCATATTTTATAGATAAAGAAACTGAGGCTGGAGAAAGTTGCTCTGGGTCACATGGTTAAGGAAATACCTAGGTCAGAATTTGAACTTCGGTCTTCATAATAATAAATGTGTATAGATCATTCTCATAAAAATGTTGCAGAATTAAGACAATAAATACATGAATTAGAATTACTTAATATTCTCTTCATTGCCTTTTTTGGCAATTATAAAGTTTCATTAATTATGAAGTTATTTATAATTATAAAGTTTTCATTTCATATCTTTCCCTTTTCAGATATCCTATAAATTGATCCCTCAAAGATTTAAAAATAGATTGCCTTCAGCATAGGTTTTTTCTGTGTATTTCTCAGTCTGATATTGCTGATTGTCCCATCTTAAGCTTCTTTATTACTGTTTTCATTAGCTTACATAGTGGATCAGGCATAGAGACTCCAAAATTAAACTGTGACAGTTCTATCATCAGTAATAAGGAAAATAATTTATTATAAAAACACTGAGAGATCTGTTCCATTTTTTGATCTGCTTGTTATTCTTCCAGTTTTATCTTTAAGGGGACTCTAAGGTTTGATGACTAGCTTGCCTATATCTCTCTCCTCAACATTATTTTAGTGCCTCCTTGAGTATTATTAAAGCTTGAGAAAGCTTTGAGAAAACAGGGCAGGATGGGAGGTGAAAGGTTCAACTAAGAGATGTGTGGTCTTTAGCCTCAAAAAAACCACAGTATTAGAGAAAAGTGAGCAGAACATACTACCTTCCCTCTGAATCACCAAAGAGTGAAAAGAAAGTCACTTATCCTAGCCCAGATAGAAGTCATGATGAGGAAGAAGAATGAGAAAGTAACTTACCGTGTTTACCTAAGGAGCACTTAGACTTTTACCAAATAAAGACATGAGAAAAGTAAAAAAGATAAACCAAAATACATGATGAATAGCTCCCAGACTATACAGGCACATGGCCTAGGCTGTCTACCTCTAAAAGATTAATAATGTTCACCTAGGTCTGAGGCTCCGGCATTTTGACTAAAAAAAATTTTTTTAAACTGAAAACATAAAACAATAGCTGTCAGACCCTCAGCCTAGGCAGGAAAAGATCATTTACTAGAAGTAGAAGTAGGAAAAAATCCTCCTAAGGTGGCAGGAGGGGCAACAAGATAGAATGTCAGATATCAAGTTATGATTGACAGTGATGGAAGCAGAGGGAGAGCTTGGCCAAAAGGTGGATGAAGAGGTAAGGAATGGCCTTGGAGAGCTGTTCTGATGATAATTTGAGACAGCCCTCACTCCAATCTCCCTGTAGCCATGCTTTAGGTGGCAAGGAATGCCCAGAAAGGTGATTCAGAAGTGATTAAAGATAATCTTTTTAAAGAGTCTCCGGAACATGAGCTGTCACCTATTCTATGTGAAAGAGTGCAGTAGGATAAGGAGACTGAAGAAAAGAGAAAAATGTCATTTGTTCTGGTCTTCCCATTGACACAGCAATTTGTGAGGGAAATTATTTTCTGCTAGTGATGAAGTATTAAGAAATACTTTATGGCAAGGGTTCTCTTGTTGGCTATGTTTTGTTGGTATTGCTTAATTAAATGCGCCATCATTTGACTTCTGGCAAATTTCCTGGCCCATTAGTGGAGAGGCTGCACTGGATGAGGGTTCCTGCCAAGAGTATATGTACAACACACAACGAACATAAGCAGAACTTGAGAATTCCCAAATTGGAGTTGGAAACCCTAAAACATTTCTAGAAAATGTCCTTGGAATGAATTGATGTAATTGGGCCTTTTTTGGTGAGTTGGGTCCCATTGGATAAAGTAAAAGATTCTGATCACTACTATTCTCCACTGTATCCTGGTATAACTGACTATATAACTGGTATAAAGAAATTTCTATCACATAAGAAAAGAACTTCAGCCAATAAATAACGTCTATGACAAGAAAATGGGCATGATGGTAAATGGCAAGTTTGATTTCAAATAAGGAATTTTAACCTTTTTTATGAGACAAAACCTTAGGAAACCACTAACCCCCTTCTCAGAATAACATTTTAGAACATAAAATAAAATACATAAGTTATATAAGGAAACCAATTATATTGAATTACCAATATATACAGGTTTTTAAAAAATCCTGATTTAGAATATAAATTTCTTTGTAAAGTGGCATAAAACAGGAGAGTGGAAAATTATAAAGGATATCACATCAAATTCTGAAATTATGATGTCACAAAAAAAGGCCAAAAGTATTGAAAGAGAAAAAACAGTTTGCAGAAAAAGCTTGGCCTGAGACCCAACTAAAACAGATCTTCCCAAGAGCCTACTTTTTCATCTCTATAAAATCTTTATGACACTGGTCTATGAATGTGTTGAGAATATCCTTCATGAAAACATGAGAGACAGGCAACTTATCTTTCTACAATGGATTCCATCTTTATACTCCTACAATTGCCTGAGAAGTGGAAGGGGAAAAAAATCGAGATGGGGTCATTACTTACAGTATCAGACTAGCTCATAGCTTTGGCTTAACTGCTTTTCTTTGTTAAAATAGTTTTTATTGACAGATGGGAAGGGGTTTGGATCATTTAAATGAGTACCAGGCCTGGAATCACAAAAATCTGAGTTCAAATCCTGCCTTAGACACTTATTAGTAGGGTGATCCTGGGTAAATTATGTCACTTCTATTTGCCTTAATTTCTTCATCTGTAAATGAAGATAATAATAGCAGCTACCTCCCAGAGTTTTTGTGGAATATAGTAGTAGGAGCAATATAAATATTAGCCATTGTTACAATAATTATTATTATCAAGAGATTGTGATAAAAAAGAAACATATCAATAAAATTTATTTTAAATATGTATGTATATACATATAATAAAACATATTTTTGATACCAGAATTCTAATTTCTTGATGTAGAAAGCTGTAGGTGAATAAAGTTCTCTACAGAAGCAGGTATGCATCTTTTATATGATTTAGTAGAATCTCAGACAATTGCCTGGAACACTAAAATGTTAATTGACTTACCTAAGAACAAACAGTCAATATGAGGCAGAGGTTATTGAGCTCAACTCAAGTTGCTTCCAAAGATAGAGAAGGAAGAGGAAGAGGAGAAAAAAAAAAGAGGAGGAAGAGGAGGAAAAAAAAGAGGAGGAGGAGGAGGAGGAGACAAGAAAAACAAAACAAGAAGGAGGTGGAGGAAGAAGAAAAAGAAAAGGGAAGAAGGGAGGAAATTTTAAAGCATTTGACTCAGTAGAGCAAAAATGAAATCTTAGCCAATGTGGCATTTCTAAAGCTTGCATTAAGATAGATGTACCCATCTGTGGTTACTGATTTGGCATTGGCCTTTAAGCTTGAGACTTCCAAGGAAAGACAGTGTTATTGCAGAAAAGCTGGAACATCCAGGAAGACATTTATGCAGTAGAAGTGATATCCTAACCCCTAACCCTATGCAAGTTAGATTAGTTTTTCTTTAAATGGTTTTGAGAACATCCTCAAGACTTGGTTGGCTCAGGGGACTAAAGACTCAGGCTGCTGGTGTCACTTTCTGGTTGCTTAAGTACAGAACAGCCAAGAGGAGCTCCAGGTGCTCTCTCTGATGCTTGGCTGGTGGATAGAATGGGCAGCTCAGGCAAAAGGGCTTCATTCAGTTGAGTCAACACAAGCTGTCCTCCATATCTATCTTTGTTGAATACTCTTCTCTTGCTGTGGCTAGGTAAATCTCCTTTTGTTAACTGTTGAATGATCTATACCGGTATTTAGTTTGATTTTAGTATTAAACCTTTGCCACCAGGAGAGTGTCCTGAGTCAAGCCCAGTCCAAAACAATTTGTAATTATTATTGATCCCCCAAGGGTTCAGAAAGAGTGTTATTGAGTCCCTTTGACTCTAGGGACTAATTTATGATTTAGGTGAGATGGTGAGGTCCAACCCCTGGATTTGTTTATGATAGAACATAGAACAAACATTGCTTTGTCAAGCATAGGTCATGCATAATACATTTCCTTTTCCTGACAGGGTTAGCAGATGATAGATCAGGGAAATATGTAAATATAATTTACCTAGATTTGGAGAGAGCATGTGACCGGTTATTCCTTGCTACATTGGTAAATATGGTGAGAGATGAGGAAGACAGAGATAATAGTATAATTGAGTGGGTGTGAAGTTAAAACAGGAGCAGGTGAAACTGCTTCTGCAGTTTGCCCCAGATGCGATCTCAGTTCTCATGAAGCAATATCAGGATTTGGGGAGCTGTGATGATTAATTCCAGGCAGAAATAAATAACTAATCCACATAATTCTGGGTAGTCATCACACAGGAAAGTGTGAGAAACCAGTGGACTCAGTCTGGGGTGGGAGCATAAATGGTGACAAGTGCTTATGGGGTTATGGATTAACCAGGTCATCTCACCTCTATATTTCTGACTCTTCACGACTTTGCCACCATGATTCAGCTGTTTCCTCATCCTGGAACTTCCCACCAGCATACCAGTCTCCTCACTCTGGTAAGCCTTTAGGAGGTTCTCCATTCTGGGGACAGGTCCTGATCAACTTCATTTCATGGCCATCCCATCTGTGTTTCTGACTCTACAGACTTTACTATGCCTTTATAAAATAGTACAAAGAAGGAGGGAGGAAAATTATGAGTCAAATCATCTCATAAAAGGACAGTTACTGTCTCTCTCTATATCTACCCTTCTTCCTCCACATTCCCTTTCTAAATTTTCTTGTATATGTTGCTCATCCATAATGCAGATCTAATATGTAGGCAATGATGGACTGACCTTAGAGGCTGCCATCTACCTTCAAGACATTTGTCATCCAATTGGTTTGTCCATGTGGAAATTGGGGATACAGGTTTTTGTAGGGGTGGATCTCACTGAGAAGGTTGTAGAGAGTTCAGTGCAATATTAATAATATCATTAGAATTAGCTTAATGAAATCATTCAAATGTAGGCTCCTTGAGGGCAGATGCTATTTTTCTTTTTTCTTTTATTTATGTTCCCAATGCTTAGCACATATGGCAATAAATAGCATTCAATGCTTTTTTTTCTGCCTGCCTGCCATTGGTACACTCAATGCACCTGCTTGCAACCTTGACTTCTTCCTCCATCCCCTAGTTGCCTGAAAACCACATCTTCAACTCAGCCACAGCTGTGTGTTAACTTTCAATGTGGTAGGATAGGACATGACTTTGCTTATGATCCTTATTAGCAACAGTGAACAAAGCATTTAAAAAGGGAAATATATGCCTGCAAAGGTATTCACCACTCTCCTAAAAGATGTCCTGTACAGAAGCAGCTAGATAGTGCTTTGACTAGAATTCTGGGCCATGGGTCATGGAGATATGAGTTTATCTCTGGCCTCAGATACTGTGTGACCCTAGACAAATCATTTAACCTCTATTTACCTCAGTTTCCTCAAATGTAAAATAGGGTTCTTATAGCACATAGTCTAGAGAATTGTTATGAGTATCAAATAAGACACCATATATAAAGCACCTAATACAATATTTAGCACATAGTAGGTGCTATATAAATGCCAGCTATGACTATTATTATCATTACATATGAAATGGACTCTTTTTAAGTGAGGAGTCTCCCCTATTTACAAATAATATTGCATCAAGCCGCTGACCTCTACATGACTTCCTCAATGAGATCCACCATTGTGAAAACAGGTGGATCTGTTGCCAAGTGGATGACAAATGCCTATCAGGTTATGACTTGCAGATGGATGGCATCTTCTAAAGTCATTTCATAGACAAGTACTATGGGTGAGCATCCTGGATACAAAATATGAAGGATGAAGAGATCACACTGTTTTTTGTTTGGACATTTCCACTTGCTTTCAGTGATCCCAAGCTGCTCCCTGATGGAAAATAAAATCAATTCAATTCAATCAGCTTTTAATTGAGCACATACTATGTGCAAGACTTTATGCTATTCATTGAGAATGCAAAGAAATATGGTCCTTCAAGATTAGAAGGGAAGCAATAAATTGGGAAAACATTTTTACATTTAAGGCTTCTAATAAAGTACTCATTTCTAAAATATATAAAGAACTGACTCAAATTTATAATAATTCAAACCATTCTCCATTTGATAAATGATCAAAGGATATGAATGGATAATTTTCAGATGAAGAAATTAAAACCATTTTCAGTCAGATGAAAAGGTGCTCTAAATCACTATTGATCAGAAAAATGCAAATTAAGAAACCCTGAGATAGCACACTACACATCTCTCAGATTGGCTAAGATGAAAGGAAAGGATAATGACGAATGTTGAAGAGGATGTGGGAAAACTGGGACACTGATACATTGTTGGTGGAACTGTGAACGGATACAACCATTCTGGAGAACAATTTGGAGCTATGCCCAAAAAGTTATCAAACTGTGTATACCCTTTGACCCAGCAGTTTTTCTGTTGAGCTTATATCCCAAAGAAATCTTAAAGGAAGAAAAGGGACCCACATGTGTAAAAATGTTTGTGGCAGCCTTTTTTGTAGTGGCTAGAAACTGGAAACTGAATGGATGCCCATCAATTGGAGAATGGCTGAATAAACTATGGTATATAAATGTCATGGAATATTATTGTTCTGTAAGAAAAGATCAACAAGATGATTTCAGAGAGGCCTGGAGAGACTTACATGAACTGATGCTAAGTGAAATGAGAAGAACCAGGAGATCATTGTATATAGAAACAAGAAAATTATGTGATGATCAATTCTGATGGATGTGACTCTTTTCAACAACGAGGTGATTCAGGCCAGTTCCAATGATCTTGTGATGGAGAGAGACATCTGCATCCAGAGAGAGGATTGTGGGAACTGAATTTGGATCACGACATAGCATTCTCACTCTTTTTGTTGTTGTTTGCTTGCATTTTGTTTTCTTACTCTCTTTCCTTTTTGATTTTATTTTTCTTGTGCAGCAAGATAATTTTATAAATATGTATACATATATTGAATTTAACATATATTTTAACATGTTTAACATATATTGGATTACTTGCCATCGAGGGGAGAAGATGGAAGAAAGGAGGGGAAAATTGGGAACACAAGGTTTTGCAAGGGTCAATGTTGAAAAATTATCCATGTATATGTTTTGAAAATAAAAAGGTTTACACTACACACCTCTCAGATTAGCTAAAATGACAGGAAAAGTTAATGATGAATGTTGGAGGGGATGTGGGAAGGCTGGGACACTGATGCATTGTTGGTGGAACTGTGAATGGATCCAACCATTCTGGAGAGCAATTGGGAGCTATGCTCAAAAGGTTATCAAACTATGCATACCCTTTGACCCAGCAGCATTTCTATTGGGCTTATATCCCAAAGAAATCATAAAGGAAGGAAAGGGCCCCACATGTGCAAGAATGTTTGTGGCAGCCCTTTTTGTAGTGGCTAGAAACTGGAAACTGAATGGATGCCCTTCAATTGGAGAATGGCTGAATAAATTATGGTATATGAATGTTATGGAATATTATTGTTCTGTAAGAAACGACCAGCAGGATGATTTCAGAGAAGCCTGGAGAGACTTGCATGAACTGATGCTGAGTGAAATGAGCAGAATCAGGAGATCATTATACATGGCAACAACAATACTATATGACGATCAATTCTGATGGACATGGCTCTCTTCAACAATGAAATGTTTCAAACCACTTCCAATTGTTCAATGAAGAAAGCCATATAAACCCAGAGAGAGGGATGTGAAATGCAGACCACAACATAACATTCTCATACTTTTGATTGATGTTTGCTTACATTGTGTTTCCTTTATCTGATATGTCTTCTGTGTAGATATGATTTTTCTTGCACAACAATGATAAGTTTGGAAATATGTATATGTATATTTGATTTGCCAAATATTTTACCATAATTAACACATAGTGGATATCCTGCCATCTAGGGGAGGGGTGGGGAGTTGGGGGGAAAAATCTGTAACAGAAATCTATGTAAGAGTTAATGTTGAAAAATTACCCATACATATGTTTGCAAATAAAATAAAATTAAAAAAATTAATTAATTAATTAAAGTAAAAAAAAGAAAAGAAAAAGGTTTAATTTTAAAAAAATAAATATAGTCCTTGTCTTCAAAAAGATTATATTCTACTATGGTATATAACATGTTCATAAATAATATGAAAATATACAGAGTAATAGGTTGTGGGGGAAGGCACTAAGAGTTGGCACTAAAGGCCTGCTTTGAAGAAGGCCCTAGAGTTGTGCTTTGAAGGAAACCAGGAATTCTAAGAGGCAGAGGTGAAAAGAAAATACATTGGAAGGAAAGGCGAGCCACAGGGAAAAGGAAAGAGAGGAGGGTTACTGAGTATCCGGGACCACAGTCTTAGCAAGGGCATGAATTCAGTAGATGAAAAGATATTGTTCAAAGGCAATAGTAGGAAAGTCATTTGAACTAGAATACAGAGTAACTTCTAGAAGAAATAATATGAAATGAGACTAGAGAGGTCAGTTGAAAGTAGAAGAATAGTTTTAAATGAGGAGTAAAGGATTTTATTATTTTCTCCTCCAAGATTGGAGAACCAATAAATGTTCTTAAATGGACAGAGATGCTGCCAAACTTGGACTTTAGGAAGATGAACTTGGAAGCCATGTGGAAGATGGATTGGAAAAAAAGAAACTGAAAGCTATGAGCATGTTGCAGTAATCTCAGCAAGAGGTGGTGACCTAGCATAGTGACTAAGCCAATGGAAAAAAAAGGAGTCTATAATAGCAAGAAAGATATTGCAATGGTAGAATTTCTAAGATTTTGTAACTGATGAGATATGGAATGCAAGGGAGAAGGATGCATTGAGTGTCTCTGAGATTGGGAGCAGAAGTAAAAGGAAATTTGGTGAAATTCTTAAATAAGGAAGGAGGAAGAAGAGAATATTTTGAGGGGAAAAAAAGAATTCTTATTTGGCCATACTGAGTTTGAAATGCCAAAGACCATCCAGTGAGAGTTATCTAGAATTCAGTTAATGATTTGAAATAATCTATATTGAAATGATACTTCCAATGATAAGATCATGGGTTTAGAGCTGGAAGAAACCTTGGAGATCTGCTAGTCCAATCTTCTCATTTTAAAAATAAGGAAACAGACACAGAAGGAGTCCAGGGTCACAAACAAGTTAATAGCAGAACTAGAACTGTTGCTCTTCTGACGCCAAATCTAGAAAAATCTGTAACAAAATCCAAAGGATGGTAAGGTAATCAACAGTATAAAACACAACAGAGAGGGAAAAGGATAAGAACCACGAAAAGATGACTGAATATAGCAGTTCTGTTGATATAATTGGAAACTGTGGAGACAGACATTTAAGTAGAGAAGTACTGATGAAAGTCACATTCTAAGGGGTTGAAAGGTGAGAAGGTGGTTGTGGTTGTTGTCCATCCCCCCATTTGGGGTTTTCTTGGCAAAGACACTGGAATAGTTTGTCTTTTTCTTCTCCAGCCCATTTGACAGATGATGAAATTGAAGGAATCAGGATTAAGTGATATGGCCAGTAAGTGTCTGAAGCCAGATTTGAACTCAGAAAGATAAGCCTTCCTGATTCCAGGCCTGGTGCTGTGCCATCTAGCTGCTCCTTGAAAAGTGAATAAGTAGAAGAAAGTTGCTATAACATTCTAGGAGCTAGGGGCAGCTAGGTGGCACAGTGTATAGAGCACCAGCCCTGAAGTCAGGAGGACCTGGGTTCAAATCTGGTCTCAGACACTTAACATTCCCTAGCTGTGTGACCCTGAGCAAGTCACTTAACCTCAATTGCCTCAGCAAAAAAAAAAAAAAAAAAAAAAAAAAAATTCTAGGAGCTAAATGGTAAAAAGAGAGATGGAAGATATTAATAAGAGGAGTTTAAAAGATTCAGTAATTTGAGATTTTCTGTTGTTTATTTTTTTTTTAATAATGGGGGGAAGTTGGGTATATTTGTAGGCAATGATTCTGGAGAGCAATTTCGAACTATGCCCAAAGAATTATCAAACTGTGTTTCCCCTTTGATCCAGCAGTGTTTCTACTGGGCTCATATCCCAGAGAGATCTTAGAAGAGGGAAAGGGATCCACATGTGCAAAAATGTTTGTGGCAGCCCTTTTTGTAGTAGCCAGAAACTAGAAACTGAATGGATGCCTTTCAATTGGAGAATGGCTGAATAAGTTATGGTATATGAATGTTATGGACTATTATTGTTCTAAAAGAAATGATCAGGAAGATGATTTTAGAGAGGCCTGAAGAGACTTACATGAACTGATGCTGAGTGAAATGAGCAGAACCAGGAGATCATTCTACACAGTAACAGCAAGATTATAAGGTTATCAAATTCTGATAGGTGTGACTCTTCTCAACAATTAAATAATTCAGGACAGTTCCAAAAATCTTGTGATGATGAGAGCCATCTACACCCAGAGAGAGGACCTCGGGAACTGAGTGTGGATCACAACATAGCATTTTCACTTCTTTTGTTGTTGTTTGCTTGCATTTTATTTTCTTTCTCATTTTTTTTTCCTTTTTGATCTGATTTCTCTTGTGCAGCAAGATAATTGTATAAATATGTGTGCCATGTTTAACATATATTGGATTACTTCCCATATAGGGGATGGGATGTGGGGAAGGTGGAGGGGAAATTGGAACACAAGGTTTTGCAAGGGTCAACATAGCATTTTCACTTCTTTTTTGTTGTTTGCTTGAATTTTATTTTTTTTCTCATTTTTTTTCTTTTTGATCTTATTTTTCTTGTGCAGCAAGATAATTGTATAAAAATGTATACATATATTGGATTTAACATATATTTTATAATGTTTAACATAGATTACTTGTCATCTGGGGAGGGGGGAGGGGAAAGGGAGGAAGTTTGGAACACAAGGTTTTGCAGGGGTCAATGTTGAAAAACTGTCCATGCATATGTTTTGAAAATAAAAAGCTTTAATAAAAAATCTGTAGGCAATGGGGAAAAATCCAGGAGATAATGAGATACTGATGATAAGAGAAAATAGTCAATAATGAAAGGTATATTAACTTAGCCATACAACCAAAACAGAGTCCCTGCTACCAGTCCACCAAATCATAGGAAGAGAATGGGGTACAGGAGAAAGGAAAATTCTAAGCTTCTACCTACCAGAGAGAAATGCCTATAAAAGAATTGTCAGCACCCCCTCCACATACATGAACATTTCACCACTTGAAGAGCAGGGAAGCATTCCAATTCCAAGCTCCTTTTCTTTCAAGAGAAAGAATTCTATAATCCGAGTTGGAGCCATAAAAATGGTACCACAAAGGAATCTGCTGAATTGAAAAGAGAAGATGATCTCTGATTTTGAGAGCAAAAATGCTCTGAGGTATCATGTATGAAGTCAGGCCCTAGAAATTCATCAGAATTTAATGAAATCACTATTGTACACAAACCTCCAAGGAGTCCAAAAACAGAAAGAATGGTTCCATATATGTTAAGATATTTACAGTAATTCATTTTATGGGAGTTTAAAAAACAGAAAACAAAATGGATGGCCATCAATTGAGGGATGACTGAGCAAACTGTGGTACATAAATACAAGACAATAAGAAAGAAGGAATTCAGAGAAGCATGAGAATACTTGTATGGTCTGATGGAGAGTGAACCATGAAAACAATGGATGTCCATCAAAACAAATGCTAGATTTGGAGTCAAAGAACCTATTTTCAAATCTTGATTCTAACATTTGTCATTTATGTAACTTCTGGAAAATCACTTATCTTGTCTGGACCTCATCCTTCTTGTTTATGACATAGGGATAGGAATTGGACTAGATGGCCTGCAAAATCTCTAAATCTATGATGCTAATATGCCCAATGACTACCATAATGTAAATGAAAACAAAATAAGATCAAGCTCTGATTAATTGGGATGAGCAATCTTAGCTCTAGAAACCTGAAAATGAAACCTATCTCTTGCCTCTTGGTAAAGTGGTGGAAGACTATCAATGGGAATGCTTTTATACCTGATTACAGCCAAAAGAGAAAAGAAAGGATTTCTCTTAGCCTCTTCCCTCTAGCATAAATTATATGTCAGAAGCACACACAGTGGTGCGGGACTATCCAGATAAACCTGGGTCCCTAGAACAAACAACATTTTTTAATTCCCTTATTCACTTACTTTTCATCAACTAGTGATCCTGAGAACTAAACATTACCAACCTTGGAGATAGCTCATGAGTTCAAGAGTTCTAGGGTTCCTAACTTCCTGAATACATCACTGGCAGACCAGAATGAAAAAAAAATTTCTTAACATAATACCTCTCAAAACAGAGGAACACCAGCAAGAGAATTGTCCTGTACTTTTCCTTAAAATAGTCAGTAGCATCTATTTAAAACCATCAGCTAGCATCATATGTAATGGTGATAAACTGGAACCATTCCCAATAAGATCAGGGGTGAAACAAGGTTGCCCACTATCACCATTACTATTCAATATTGTATTAGAAATGCTAGCCTTGGCAATAAGACAAGAAAAAGAGATTAAAGGAATTAGAGTAGATCATGAGGAAACCGAATTATCACTCTTTGCAGATGATATGATGGTCTACTTAGAGAACCCTAGAGAATCAACTAAAAACTATTAGAATTAATCCACAACTTTAGCAAAGTTGCAGGATACAAAATAAATCCACATAAATCATCAGCATTTTTATACATCACCAACAGAATGCAACAGCAAGAGATACAAAGAGAAATTCCATTCAAAATACCTATCAATAGTATAAAATATTTGGGAATATATCTGCCAAGGGAAAGTCAGGATCTATATGAGCAAAACTACAAAACACTCTCCACACAAATAAATTCAGATCTAAACAATTGGAAAAACATCAAGTGCTCTTGGATAGGTCGAGCGAATATAATAAAGATGGCAATACTACCTAAACTAATCTATTTATTTAGTGCTATACCAATCAAATTCCCAAGAAATTATTTAACTGACCTAGAAAAAATAACAAAATTCATCTGGAAAAACAAAAGGTCAAGAATTTCAAGGGAATTAATGAAAAAAAATGCAAATGAGGGTGGCCTAGCTGTACCAGATCTAAAACTATATTATAAAGCAGTGGTCACCAAAACCATTTGGTACTGGATAAGAAATAGAGTAGTGGATCAGTGGAATAGGTTAGGTTCACAGGACAAAATACTCAATGACAATAGTAATCTAGTATTTGATAAACCCAAAGACCCCAGTTTTTGGGATAAAAACTCACTATTTGACAAAAACTGCTGGGATCATTGGAAACTAGTATGGAAGAAATTAGGCATTGACCCACACCTAACACCATATACCAAGATAAGGTCAAAATGGATTCATGATCTAGGCATAAAGCATGATATTATAAACAAATTAGAACAATGTAGGATGGTTTACCTCTCCGACCTGTGGAGGGGGAAGGAATTTGTGACCAAAGAAGAACTAGAGGTCATCATTAATCACAAAATAGATAAGTTTGACTATATCAAGTTGAAAAGTTTTTGTACAAACAAAATGAATGCAGACAAGATTAGAAGGGTAGCAGTAAACTGGGAAAATATTTTTACATCCAAAGATTCTGATAAAGGCCTCATTTCTAAAATATATCGAGAATTGACTCAAATATATAAGAATTCAAGCCATTCTCCAATTGAAAAATGGTCAAAAGATATGAACAGACAATTTTCAGATGAAGAAATCGAAACTATTTCCAGTCACATGAAAAGGTGCTCCAAGTCACTATTGATCAGAGAAATGCAAATTAAGACAACTCTGAGATACCACTACACACCTGTCAGATTGGCTAAAATGACAGGAAATGATAATGATAACTGTTGGAGGGGATGTGGGAAAACTGGGACATTGATACATTGTTGGTGGAACTGTGAACGGATCCAACCATTCTGGAGAGCAATTTGGAACTATGCTCAAAAAGTTATCCAACTGTGCATACCATATGACCCAGCAGTGTTTCTACTGGGCCTATATCCCAAAGAGATTTTAAAGGAGGGAAAGGGACCCACATGTGCAAAAATGTTTGTGGCAGCCCTTTTTGTAGTGGCAAGAAACTGGAAATTGAAAGGATGCCCATCAATTGGAGAATGGCTGAATAAATTATGGTATATGAATGTTATGGAATATTATTGTTCTGTAAGAAACGACCAACAGGAGGATTTCAGAGAGGCCTGGAGAGACTTGCATGAACTGATGCTGAGTGAAATCAGCAGAACCAGGAGAACATTATACACAGCAACAAGACTATACGATGATCAATTTTGATGGACATGGTTCTCTTCAACAATGATGTGATTCAAACCAGTTCCTATTGTTCAGCGATGAAGATAGTCATATACACCCAGAGAGAGGGCTGTGGGAACTGAGTACAGACCACAACACAGCATTTTAACACTTTCTGTGAATATTTCCATGCATTTGTTTTCCTTTTTAGGTTGTTTTTTCTTCTTCTCTTTCTAGATCTGATGTTTCTTGTGCAGTAAGATAACTGTATAGATATGTATACATGTATTGTATTTGTCATATAATTTACCCTATTTAGCATGTATTAGATTACCTGTCATCTAGGGGTGGGGGTGGGGGGAAGGAAGGGAAAAGCTTGGGAAAAAAAGTTTTTGCAAAGGTCAATGTAGAAAAATCACTCATATGTTTTGTAAATAAAAAGCTTTATTAAAAAAATAAAATGATGAGAGTGAACATTTAGATAAGAAAGTGGAGATCACAAAGAGCTGGATGCTTCATCAAGAGCCCAGTGGATCAAAATAGCCTTACTTTCTTTTGGCGTAAGGTTACTAAATGAGTAGATATTGGAAATGCAATAGGTAAAGTTTACCCTGTTTTTAGTAAAACATTTGATAAATTATCTAGTGTCATTTTAGGGGGGAAATGGAGAGATGTGGAATGGATGATCATACAATTAAATGGATTTAAAACTGGTTGAAAGGCTAGCTTCAAAAGGATTGGGGAGATGAGTACATGGAAGGGGAAAGATTCAGAAAAGGATGTGAGAGGGCATAAAAAACAAATTTTGACAGCTTCAAAATTAAATACACTTCTAAGACCAGTTTGAAAATGTTTTTCTTTTGGAAAATGGTATTCAAGAAGGAAGACAAGGTCTCTCTCTCTCTTTCTTTCTCTTGGCCGCTCTCCCCCTCTGTCTCTATGTCGTTGTCTCTATCTCTTTCTCTCTGTCTCTGTCTCTTTCTGTCCATCTGTCTCTCTTTATATCTATAAATAATACAGCTATATACATGTATATAGGAAGAGAGAGAAAGAAGAAGAGAGAGGGAGAGGGAGAAAAAGACAGGTGGATATACACACAGTAACAGAGAAAGAAAGAGAGAGGGACATAGGGAAGGAAGGAAGGAAAGGGAAGAGAATCAGACAGAAAGACACACAAAGACAGACAAACAGACAGACAGAAAATATCAAAAGGTGAATACTAAGTCAAGTTCCACTGAAGCTAATTTCCAAAGTGTAGAGTCAGACATGACTGAAATGACTCAACAACAAATAAAGAAGATACAGTAAACAGGGACATGCTAGAACTAGCTTAAACTGGGCCAATTTTAAATTTTCTGTGTGAGCATTTATACTTGGAAATTAGCGAACACTACAAATAAGGGCTTGGTTTATTGTTTTGTTGATTGTCTAGACTTAGGAAAGTGAAATAGAAAATGTCAATTATGCAGATTAAACTTAAAAGTATGTCCCCCCTATATTTGTTTGTTTGTGTGTGTGTGTGTGTGTGTGTGTGTGTGTGTGTGTGTGTGTGTAGATAGAGTTGGCTGATAAACATTTACCAGTATGTTCCTATATTTTACCTGCACTTATATCCCTATTCATTCTGACCAAAGTGTGGAAAAATCCTTTTTGTATTTAATTCAGCTGAAAAAATGTTAGCAATTATTAAAAAGATCTTTGTTAGGGACCTCAAAGAAAATAAACATAAAAATAGATACACAGGCAAGATAACAGAAAGCAAATACTGGATCCTAATGAATGTCTGTTTAAAAATTACCTTCATTAACAGTTACAGAGAACTCTATGAAAGATTTGGGTTAGTATCAATTTGATTCAATTCAATGCATTTTAAGTGCCTACTACATGCACCCTGTGTTAGACATGGGAGGAGATAGAAGATTTAGGTAAAGTCTGCTTTCTCTTCTCATGGAGTTTATAGTCTCAATTATGAACAAGGAACCAGAGTATAATAGCATTTGTAACTAGCATAGGAGAGAGGCAAAGCTAGGGAAAGAAGGGCCTTCAGAAGGATTCCTTGAGGAGTTGCCATTCAAATTGGGCTTTAAAGAATAAATAAGAATTCAAAGAACTGGAGTCTAAGGAAGGAGAAAAGTTTTTATACCTCTGTTTCAAACCATGTACTGACTTCTGGATTATCCATCTAGTTGTTTCTTCTCTGAGGGGCATCTCTAAGCTCTCAGCTCATTTACAAAGCAGAAGTGCCTGATAAATCCTTGAGCTTGGTGAATAATCCAAATCTTCAAAGCTTAGATTCCTAAATTCTATCTCCTTTCTCAATGTCTCTTTGTCTGTGTGTGCCATCATGGAGTTTGGAAATGGGTCCTAAGCTGCCCAAATTTCTAGGGTGGTGGTGGTGATGGTAATGGCAGCCACAGATAACACATCTCAAGCTAGTCCCCAAAGGAAGAAGTCCTAATAGTCTTCCTCAGAGTTTTATAAAACCAAAGTATCTATGCATATATTAAAAATGATACACATGTCCCATCAAGGGAAAAAGAAGGGTTGCCAATGTACAAATCCTGTGCCAGCTTCTCTCATCTTGGGAGGACTTCCTACTCAATAGGGTTAGATGGTAATCTCAGAGATATTCTCTCTCCATCTCTCTCTCTCTCTCTCTCTCTCTCTCTCTCTCTCTCTCTCTCTCTCCTCTCCTCTCCTCTCCCTTCTTCCCTTACCCCATAATTATTGCAGGCTTATTGCCTGATTCTCTCATTTCAGTTCTCCATCCCTCATCTGCTCTAGGATCATGACTATATAGTGGAGCAGACTGGTATCCATGGAAATCTTCCATGTAGATAGACTCAGGATTAGCTCTGTGTAGAAAAACGTGGCATGGGTGAGGTGGGAATTAAAAGCAATGTTTCCTTTAAGTAAAATCTAGGCATGTGAAAATATGGTTAAAAAAAGATATAGTCATCTTACTTCTCTAAGCTAAAGAAGTTTGCATTTTATCTGAGAGGCAATGGAAAAGTGCTGAACAGAATGAACCATGAAGACTATGGGAGTAGCATAGTCCTTTATAATAAATGCTGATATTGGAGTTAGAAGACCTGGATTCAAATCTTGACTCTATAACTTACTACATGTGTGATCTTTGGCAAGTCATTTAGCTTCTTAGCAGAAGAGTGACTTGTTCAGATATATGACAAAATATAGTTTATTTTCTGAATGAGGATAGCATTTTCCTTTGGAATTGTCTTGAATCACTGTATTGCTGAGAACAGCTAAGTTGTTCACAGTTAATCATTATATAGTATTGCTATTATTCTGTATCAATTCATATAAGTCTTTCCATGTTTTTAAAATATTGCTTTTTGTAGCTGTGGAATAATGGATTAGTGAGGGAGCAGAGACTGGATACTGGGAATTTAATTAGGAGGTTGCTGAAATAAAGTGAGTAAAATGACTCTGATTGTGAATCTGGGTATTTAGAATGATGGTAGTATCTTCAATAGAAATAGAAGGGTCTGGAGTAAGGGTAGTGGGATTGGGGGAAATTAATAAATTATGAGAGAGTGTATGGGGGATAGGACAATGCTACAGGATTGCTCATGCTTAAGGGATAAGACAGAAATGATGATGCAGCAAGAAATATTCATGAGACAGATGGGAGGAAAACCAGGAAAAAATATTCAAGAACACAACAAGAAGGAGGTTGTCGATACTGTCAAATGCTTCCAGGAGCTCAAGAAAGAGGAAAGATCAAAATAGACCATGGAACAATTAAGATAATGATGACAAACTTTGAAATCAGTCATTGAGGGTCAGCTAGGTAGCATTAAGCCAAATCTGTAAAACATAGAATGTCTCATAAATCAGTGCAATTTGAAGCTTTAATAGCTCTGATTCTTCTTTCCTCAGTTTCCCTCCTGAATTCAGCCTGTTTCTGGGTTTGGAATGGCACAGGGACATGTGGGACACACACAATCATCTGCATGTTGATACACATCTGGTTTTCTCTCTCATAGTTACAATCAATCTGTAAGCATTTATTAAGTATCCACTGTAGCCAGGCATGAGCTGGGCACTGAGGATACAAACAAACAAGTAAACAGGAAACAATCTTTCTCTTCAAAAGACTTATTCTATTGGAGGAGACAACTTAATATATGTACAAAATAAATAGAAAATAAATTTGATGGGGTATTAGCATCGGGGAGGGATCATGCAAACTGCCAACAGAATAGATCTGAGGGGATTGTGAAGGACTCTAGACTCCTGTAGCCAAGCCACCACAAGTTCCTTTGAGCATAACCTGCTCATTAAACTCTCATGATCTCCCACAGGCTATAGCGTAAACCTCACTAAGTATGGGTCTATACATAAGCATTCACTTCTCTAGATGTTTTCTCTTTGATACACATGTAAAGGGAGCCTCTTCTGATTATCTTTGGTGTGTAATTATAGCTAGATTCTTCTCAGATATTCCTCTCTTTTCCCTTCCCCTTTTTTTCTTCCTCATTCCTGTCATACACTGTTTTACCTTAAGCCCTGGCTAGCCCAAATAAAGATTGGCATCTGGGTAAGACCCTCTTAATGATCCCAGTAATTCATCCTTTCTTCCATCAGGGTCAGGGTTCATCTGCAGGTTTTTGACCTCCTTCTGCTCATGAATACATAAATGAAAAAACCCATTTATTAAGCATTTACCATGTGCAAGTCATTTTTGAGTTCTGAGAGATAGAAAAATAATCCATTCCATGCTCTCAAGAGCTCACCTTCTAATGGAAGAGATACATATATAAAAGGTTTCAGCTACAAGTCATATGAGTCCTATGGTCCTTAGGGTGAATTGGCAAAACAGATCACATTGCATTTTCTTTATTGTTATTTTCATTGATAAAATCATATACTTTTCTGATGTTGAACTATTTGATAATTCCAAGGATTTTTGTGGCAAAGATTTTCTTTTCAGGGTCTTAAATAGCTGTGATCATAGCACCTCCAAAAATGGTCTGGCTTTTTGGGGATATATGGGAAGGGATGACATTCAGATCCCATGAACATGGTGCTTGATGTGGGGGTAGAAATGTAACCCAAGCTCTCACCTCTGGCTCCCTGACATGTTTGGCTTCTTGGACAATTTGCCCTATGTCTCATGTTGCTCCGTCTATGCTAATTTGCTTTTCCTTGTGATAGTTGGGTTTTAAATCCAGGTGCCATTTACTAACCTACATTCATTTTCATTTATAAAATTATATGGGCCTTTATAGCACACTTGCAAAAACAAATAAATCCCTGCCTCACATGACTCAATTTGTTGTTGTAACCTGACACTTCTGTGTCATAATCACCTTTCTCTCAGATGGTTATAGCTATAGCTGTTAGGAATTTATTAGAGTCATTTTATAATGTGCTTTACAAGATGTTGTTTGAGGTTGTGCTTTGTTTATGGTAAAGAGAGAGAGAGGAAGAGAAAGAGAGAGGAAGAGAGAGAAAGAGGGAGAAAGCAAGAGAAAGAAAGCGAGATAGAGAGACAGAGAGATAGACACACACACACAGAGACACAGAGAGAGAGAGACAGAGAGAGAGACAGAGAGAGAGAGAGACAGAGAGAGAGA
>JAJPUD010004839.1:136596-152710 GCA_023553655.1 Myrmecobius fasciatus
CCTCGGTATTTGAATTGTTTCTTTCTAGCTGCTAGCAGAATCTGTTCCTTGGTGCTATAGTCCTGAAATTTAGCCACGATATTCCTTGGGGTTTTAATTTTGGGGTCTCTTTCAGGAGGTGATCGGTGAATTCTTTCAATGGTGATTTTGCCCTTTGATTCTACAATCTCAGGGCAGTTTTCTTTCAGGATTTCCTGGAAGATAGTGTTTAGATTCTTTTTTTCATCATGGCTTTCAGGAAGTCCAATAATCCTTAGACTGTCTCTCCTAGATCTATTTTCCAAGTCAGTTGTTTTTCCTAGGAGATATTTCATATTTTCTTCTAATTTTTCATTTTTTTGTTTTTGTTTGACTGATGCTTGAAGTCTTATTGAGTCATTCACTTGCATTTGTTCAATTCTTATTTTTAAAGTGTTGTTTTCTTCAGTTACCTTTTTAAGCTCCTTTTGTAACTGGCCAATTTGTTCATTGCATTCTTTTTCCACTTCACTAATTTTATTTTTCAATAAATTGGTGTCTTTTTCATATCTCTTTTGCAGGGCATCATATCCTTCTTGCAAGATATTGTATCCTTCTTGCACTGATTTCAGTTTATTTTCCCATTTATCCTCCAGCTCTCTCTTGAGGTTCTTTATGCAATCTTCCAGAAAGGCCTTTTGAAAAGGGGACCAGTGATGCTCCTTGCTGATTTTTTCTTGAGTTTTGTCTAAAGGAACCTCTGGATCTGGGGTCAACACTTCTTTGCCTTCATAAAAGCTGTCTATGGTGAGAGCTCTCTTTTGCTTCTTCATCATTTTTTTTATACAGCGTGGATATCTCTTTAAGGTAGGGGAAAAAAAACCGAGGCTGAAAAGCTTTGCCCTGGGGCACTTCGTCGAGTTGACTTAAGGTGCTGGGCTGGTGGGGGCTAGGACTAAGCCCGAATTACTCCTTAAACAAGGCAAGTCTGCCAGAACACCTGCCCCCAATCAGGGCAGAGTGTCCCGAGTGCCTCAGATAAACTCCAGGTGTTTGGAATTTGGAGTTTGGAGTTTGGAATTTCTGCCAAGATGAGCTGAGCTGAGTCCCACCCTCACTTCCGGCCTACACAGGAGTCGTCTATTTATCTCTCTGTCCGAGTCAGACTAACCTGATATGAAGTTATCCAGGGAGCCGTGCCCAAATATTTCTGAGTTCGTTGACTTGAAGATCAGTTCGGAGGCTTATTTTATTGTTGATTTGAGAGAAGATCGGAGGAGAGGCAGAAAGTCACCTTTTCACTCCGCCATCTTGGCCTCAAGCTATCATTCTTAATTTTCCTTCCCCTTTTCAGCCAAAATCCTAGAGAAAGCTATCAATTCCATAGTTCTGAGATTATCTAATGGGGCAAATAAACAATGAAGTTAATTTTTTTTAAATATAGGGATGACTTTAATGTAAGGTGTTTTAATATAAGAGTTACATATTCCTTATCATCAATATTCTTTTAGTTTCATAGAAAAGAACAGTTTTTATTTGATCAAAAGTCCTAATCTATAGTGAACCAATATTAAGTGTTGCCCATAAAAATGTGGGAAGCATGGCTATATGATAGGTTCTGGCTTCCTAAGCATCTCAGGCAACTTCCTGCCCTGGGGCGGGGAGGGGGAGATAAAACTGTTCAAGAAATAAATTTTTTTAATGCTTGAAAATAACAAAACTCGAATACCATTATATAGAGTTATGCAAAGTTCTTACTTTATAAAGTCCTTGCAAATCTATAATTTCGTTTGGTTCTGCAACAAAGAGATAAAGAAAGGATTATCATCCCCATTTGTTAGGTGAGAAAAGTAAAGCTCAGACAACTGCCTCAGTCTCTCAGGATGTAATGATGGAAAATGCCATGATACTGAAGAATATTTTTCGAGTCAGAAGATTGCAGGGATTGATATTCACAAATTCAAGGTTTGGAAGTGAAACAACAGCTTCAAAATCCTTTCCCACAGAAACTATAGATATAGTCACTTTATTTTTAAGAGGTAATGGAATCTTGGATAGTAATTGTTTCAATTGTTCTATGAGTTGTCTGTGAGATTAAGAATTTAACACTTCTGAAGAAACTATTGTGACTGAAAATACAAAGACAAAAGGACTAAAAGAATTTGTTTACTGAGAGACCTGATCTTAACTTTTTTTTGCAAAGAAACTTGGAAATAATTCTTAAGAAAATCCTCTAATTGGTATCCTGAGAGAATTCAATATTGGGACCTTGTTTCTAGAACTGACAAGTCAGCAGTTTTATTAATAGTTACCCATGACTTTCCTATGATCTTTCTCACAACTAATACCATGTAAATAATTATTGACTTTGTTTAATCATCTGTAATACTGTAAATAAATAGCATTCTCAGTAACCTTGATGTGTGTATGTATATGTGTTTGTGTGAAAGAGAAAGAAAGATGGAAAACAGGGTATAAGAGCAGAACAAATTGGTTTTTCTGGTTTATTAAATAAACAAGAAATATTTAATAAACTAGGTGGTACCTTAGAACTAATTAATGAGTGAGATATTGTAATTTTGGTAAGTAATATGGAAATATTAGTACATATCCCTTGATTACTTTAGAACCCAGAATGTTAATGAATGAGGAAAATGAGCTAGTAGCAGATAATGAAAGGGATAATTGCCTTACCTAGATTACTTCTAAGGATCAACCCTAAACATCATGCTACACAGATTATCTTCTATCCATTACTTACCTCATCCTCTATTTTTTTTGAGTCTGCTTATCCTCAAAGCCTCCCCAAATAGATCTATTTCATATATACAGGTTAAGAGATGTAGGATGAATCTCAGTAAATTACCCCCATTTTTATCAGTGAGTAAACTGATACTAAAGAAAAGTAAATGATTTTCCCACAGTTATATAAACATTTAGAGTCAAGATTCAAGGCTTTCTGGCCACAGATCTTTCCACTCTGTATATTGCCTCTACTTCTCAATAATACATTATGCTTACTCAGTCCTGTTTATTCCACTCAGAATGTTTTTGCCTTCTCATAATTCTTGCATTGACACCAAGTGCCCAAGCACAGATCATGAAAGCCAGTCATCTGAAAGTGAAGTGAAAGTGAATGTCTCAGGAATTATACTTCCAGAGGCCAACAGGTTAGAAAGACCTAAAGAATCAATGATCTAGAGCAGGGCAGCTTAAATTTTTTATGTAACCCTTGTTATATGGGTATACAAAATAAGTATGTAATCAAACATTTACTGATAATAAATCACAATTTTGTGACCCCCACATCCAGTTATGCAATCCTATATGGAGTTGTGACCCACAGTTTAAGGAGCTGGGAACTGGAGAAGGAGGAAGAAAGAAGAGAAAGGAGGAAAACTCATCCCCATACTTAATTCCAGTTCTATACTGGAGTTGACTTGGAAGAACTAAGGAATTTCTTTGTGCACACTCTTGAAAACTCACCAAAATGTTAAATTTTCAGTGTGATTATTCACACCTCAGAAATCAGCAAATGCTATAAATCAGGACTTCATTTATGGTTTCATTGATTATCCTGTCTTAAGAAAGTGATGAAGAAAATGTTAATAATTTAGATTACATTTGAAAAGTGTGTCATGGGCACATTTTTTTTATGTGGAGCAGTTGTTAAACATCACCAGCCTATCTCCATACATTCAATGAGCATGGAAATCAATTCTATCACTATAATTACCACCAGAAAAAGCAGCGGTCCTTGAGCTGAGTACCTGAAGATAGAAATCCCTTCTTCCTCCCCTCAGGTTGTCCTTTGATATCTTTTTCCCCTTTACAATTCTCTTCACTTCACTGAGTGTCTTATCTCTTCATATGTCTACTCTTCCCTTGGGCCCATCACAAGAATAGGAAACCCATCCATGCTTGCCCATTCTGTGCAATTCTTCCTTGTCCTTCCATAAATCCATCACAAAGGCCCCCTCGATGTTCTGGGGATGGAGGAAGTATTTCCTCAGTTCTCTTTGCAGTGATCCCTTGCTTTTGCTCATTGTGTAACTGTCCTACTTTTTGCCCTTGATACTCCTAACCTGATTTCACCTGAATATGACTGGGTAGGGGGAAGTATACAAGGTACATTATTCCAATCCCCCAGGTCTCACACCAAGTGTCTGGCACATAATAGGCATGTAATAAATGACCAAAAAAATCACCTTCTCCCTATTTCTGGACAATTGACCCTTTATTCTGTACATGCTAGGGGGTCAATCTGTGGGGCTTTGAAGGAGACAGCTCCCTGCTAGGCCAGTCCCAGATTTAGCTCCCAATATTAGGTGTTTCAAACCCAGCTATCCCATGAGAGTGCATATATGGGAACTGCCACGTGCATATATGGAGACTATCCAATAAAACCAAACTGGCTTTTGAAAGAGATTCTCCTAGGGGAGGAGGAGTACTGATTGTTAAAATGATCTTTTTCAACTGCTGGCTGCTGCCTAAAATTCTATTTAGAGTTTTCATTTATGTCATCCATCTAATAGAGGGCTCAATTATGAGTTATTGGCAAACTGATCAAGAACAGGATCTAGCAGGACAAAGGAAAACATCCTGAGAAAACTAGAACCCCTAAATTAATCAGTCAGGGAATAAACATTTATTAAGAGTTTTCTATGTGCCAAGCATTATGCTAAGGACTAGGAATATGAAGAATGATTAAAGAAAATTCCCACTCTTCAAGACTTCCCAATCTAATGGAGGAGACAACATGCAATTAACTATGTAAAAACAAGCTATATGTAGGGTAGTTGGAGATCATAACAGAGGGAAGGAGCTAAAGCAAAGAAGGATTGGAAAGAGTTTCCTGAAGAAGTTGGTATTGTAGGTGGCACTTGAAGGAAGCCAAGAGGTAGAGATAAGGAGAAAGCATTTCAAACAACCAGTGAAAATGCCAAGAGTTAGGATGGCAAAGAAGCCAGTGCCATGTGATCAAAGGAAGTACATGGGGGATAAAGTGTAAGAAGAATGGAAAGTTTGGGGGGAGAGGTTAAATTATGGAGGCTTTGAACTTCAAACTGGGTAAGGTGAAGTATACAAGGTACTTTATTCCAATCCCCCAGGTCTCATACCAAGTGTCTGGCACATAATAGGCACGTAATAAATGACATGGTTTCATTGATTACCCTGTCTTACAAAAGTGATGGAGAAAATATTAATAATTTAGATTACATTTGAAAAGTGTGTCATGGGCACATTTTTATGTGGGTTTTTATATTGAATCCTGGAAGTGATATGGGGTCTATTGAGTAAGGGGGAGACAATGTCAAACTTCCACTTCAAGAAAATCACTTTGGGGACAGCTAGATGATGTAGTGGATAGAGCACCAGCCCTGAAATCAGGAGGACCTCAGTTCAAATCTGACCTCAGACACTTAACACTTCCTGGCAATGTGACCCTGGACAAGTCACTTAACCCTCATCAAAAAAAAATCACTTTGACAGCTGAATGGAGGATGGACTGGAGTGGGGAGAGATCCAGGGCAAAGAGACCAAGCAGAAGGCTAAGGTAATAACCTAAATATGAGACAATGAGGGCCTGAAGCAGAATGATGGCAGTATCAGAGGAGAGGAGGATGCATCTAGGAAAAATATCATAATGGTAAAATCAACAGACTTCCTTGGCAAGAGAGAATGATAAATAAAGGATGATGCCTAGGTTGCCAGACTAGAAGGAGAAGTCCTATCCATAGAGAAAGAATACAGAAGCAGCACAGAGCAGTGAGAATAGCATCAGAAGACCTGGTTTTATATCCCAGCTCTGCCACTTAGCACTTATGAAATTTAGGACAAGTCGTGTCACTTCTCTGATTCTCCATTTCTGTATCTGCGAATAGTGAGGAGTTTGAACTAAATGACCTGTGAGGTCCTTTCCATCTTTACATCTATAAAAATGGAGCTGGAAAAATGAAAGCAAATGTTCCTTCAACCCAAGAACAACTTGAGCTAACTAAAAATAATATACACTTAAGAAACGCCCAGGAAACAAGAGCCACTTAGGTGGAGAGATCAGATTTTCATCATGTGTGCCTGTGATATAATCCAATATGGTATTAATTAATAATCATCTTTGGCTGGTACATTACACATCAATACTGCTGAATGGCTGATATAATTACACAGTATGTCTAATTATAGAGTACAGTGATAATAATAGGATTAATTAACCTGGAAACACACTTTGAACACAAAGAGATATGCCTCTGCTAAATAACAACAACCAGGAGCAAAGGAGAAGTGCCAACAAGTAGCATTAGTAGCAACCTGTTTCTCCCCATCAGTGTCAAAGGATCAGCAAAATATTATAAGTTTTAAGAAAATTTAAGGTTCAGCTTACAGCTGAGCAAGTATAACTTCTACAATATCCCCTCAGAGGTGGTCACCCAGCTTTTCCTTGAAGACCTGCAGTGATGGGGGCTCACTACTTCATGATTAAACCTATTCCACTGTTGAACTGCTCTAATTATTAGGAACTGGTACAATGGAAAGAGTGCTGGAAAAATACTCATCTCCATAAATTTAATAGCCACATGACCCTAGGAAAGTCATTTAATCTTATTTGTTTGTTTCCTCATCTGCAGAATGAATTGGAGAAAAAAAAAACAGCAAACCATTCCATTATTTTTTTCCAAGAAAACTCCAAATGAGGTCACAAAGAGCCAAACACAATTAAAAAAACTCAACAACAAATTATTAGAAAATTTTCCCTTATGTTGAATTGAAATTCGTTTTTCTTCAACTGACCATTGCTCCTTGTTCTGCTCCCTGAAGTCAATTTGATCCTTCTTCTACATGAAAGATTCCATACGCCAGCTCTTAAAATATCAGAAAACTGTTATGCTTTTCTGCAGACTAAACTATTCCCAGTTTATTCAACCATTCCATGTGCAACATGATTTTGAGTTATGTCAGTTTCTTCTGAATACTCACCATCTTGTCAACATCCTTCCTAGAATGGGATGCTCAGAACTGAACACAACATTGGAGATGAGACATAACCAGTATCAAACATGGTGAAACTATTATCTCCCTTATTATGAAAAATGCTTTTTTCAGTTAGTATCTGGTATACAGCAAATGTTTAATAAATTCTTGCTGATTGATTCTTAGTAAAATCTAAGATAACATTAAGAGTTTTAGCTGCCAGGTCTCTCTGCTAATTCATATTGAGCACACAACTCAGCAAAATTCCCATGTTACATAAACTATCATCAAGCCCAGTCTTCCCCCAGTCTATATTTAAGAATTTTTTTAAAAAAAGAATATGAGATTTTAAATTTATTCTTATTAAATTTCAACTTCTTAGATCTTGTTCATTGTTTTAGGCTAACTATACCTCCCAGCTTTATTTCTCTTCAAATTTGATAAACATTCTCATTAGAATGCGGGCTCCTTAAAGACAAGAAATATCTTTCTGCTTTTCTTTGTATCCTCAGTGCTTGGCACATATTAAGTACTTAATAAATTCTTGTTTGTCTGAATGATATGTCACCTCTCCTTCTATCCATATCATTTGCAAAACATCAAAAAGCAAAAAGCAGAATCCTTTGTCAATCCATTCAAAATTTCCCTCCAGATTGGCAGTGATCCATTTATCAACACTGAAAATCTGATCATTCAAATCACTTTAAATCCCCCTAACTCTCATATCATCAAGTACACTGTCTCCAACATAACTGTTAGTGATTATATGTTGTCACAGTCACACCTAGACTCTCAGAATTGGAAACCTAAGATCAAAATCCCAACACCATCTATCCCCTCCAGATGGACCAAATGGCTTTTCATATTCACTGTATAAAGGGTTCTTGTCTTAATGTGTCCAATGCTTTCTAAACCACAAGTCCATGTTCAATGATCAGACATCATTGACAATGCCAAAGAGCAATTGATATGGGGGTTAACATTATAAATTTATGTCTGTTTCTAATGCTATGATCCATAAGTAACAGTTTTGAAGATGGAAATATTTTTAACTCCCTGGACTGGATTCAGCAACAGCAGGTCATGATCAATCATTGTATGAGTCCCTGCCATATCTACCCCCATCCCAACTATATATATTTTTATATTCACATACACATGTCTATATATACATATATTCCACATCCTACTTGTCCTCCTAATTGGGACATTAGGGCTATATTTTGACAGCTAAGTGGCACAGGGGGTAGAGTGACAGGCTTGGAATTGGGAAGATGCATCTTCCTGAGTTCAAATCCAGTCTTAGACACTTATTAGTTGTATGACCCTGTAAATCACTTAACCTCTATTTCTTCAATCTCCTCATCTGTCAGATGGGGTTAATAACAGTGCCTACATCCCAGGATTATTGTGAGGATCAAATTAGATAATATTCATAAAGTGCTTAGCACAGTGCCTGGCACATAGTAGGTACTATAATTCTTACTGCCTTTCCTTCCCTCATAAGCAGGTCAAAATAAGAATGTCAGTCCAATTCTGTTATAAGAATTGACTATGTGAGTGATAATTATTTAAAAGAAAAGGCAAGACTACAAAATATCTACCAATAACAAAAACTATCTGATCTAATCTATGGCAAAGCAGTAATTCTTTATGGCATACTCAACAAGGAAGTATGAATATTTTCTTGACACCAATACTGAAATTACTTCTTCATAATTTCCACCCATTGCTCCTTACATTGCCTCTTAGAGTTAAACAGAATAAATCTATTTTCTTTTCTATATAACAGCCCTTAGAAGACTTGATTATGGTTGGCTCTATAAGCCTAGGAGAAACATCGTTTCCCCAAGATGGCACCAAAGGTGAAGAAGGAAGAGTCCAAGACAAGTCCAAGACCTTGAAGACCAAGAAGGCAGGATTGATCTTCCCCACCTTCCAGCCACCCAAGACTCTAAAATGTAGAAGGCAATTCAAATGGCCTTGTAAAAGTGCCCTTCAGAGCAACAAGTTTAATCATTATGATGTTGTTCTCCTTGCCCTCCCAAGGGGAACTACGAAGGAGACTGAGGACAGCAATAACCTCATCTTCATTGTGGACATCAAAGTATCAGCTCTAGTGGGGATAAAGAAGCTATATGATATCAATGAAGCCAAATAATCACAATGGTCCTACCTGATGCAGAGAAGGTCTATGTATAAGTTGCTCCAGACTTCGATGTCTTGGATGTTGCCCATAAAACTGGCTTCATCTATACTGTATCCAGTTATCCTGCTTCACTCACAATAAAAAGTTTTCCAGTTAAAAACATATTACTTGAAAACAAGTAAGCCCACCCACCAACATCTCTGCCCAAGTCTTTTCCAGACTAAACATTCAGTTATTTAAAAGAACCTTATTGGGCATGATCTTAGGACCTTTCACCATCCTGGTTGCCTGATTCTGGACACTTTCCATTTTCTCATATCCTTAGCTACAAATCTATTTCTTAAAGAGATATTCCAAATCACTTATGTCACCATAAGTGGAAGTACATCGAACCAGAAATCTCACCCTCCAAGGAAGCTCATTATTTCACTTTTTGTTATACAGTCATTTCAGTCATGTCTGACTCTTTGTGACCCCATTTGGAGTTTTTGGCAAAAATACTAGAGTGAGCACCAACCCTGAAATCAGGAGGACCTGAGTTCAAATCTGGCCTCAGACACTTAACATTTCCTAGCTGTGTGACCCTGGGCAAGTCACTTTACCCCAATTGCCTCAGCCAAAAAAAAAAAATAGAGTGGTTTGCCATTTCCTTCTCCAGTTCATTTTACAGACAAAGAAACTGAGGCATTCATTAAATGACTTGCCCAGAGTCACACAGCTAGTGTCTGACTAGATTTGACCTCAGGAAGATGTCTTCCTGACTCCAACTCAGTGCCCTATCCACTGTATCATCTAGCTGCCCAATACATAATTGATTTATGTATTACACATACACATATGATTTAGAGATAAAAGAGACCTCAGAGACCCTCTAAGGTCAATCTTCTCATTTTACAGATGAGGAAACTTAGTATAGGTCACCCAGGTAATAAGTGACAAAGGTTTGAATTTGAATCTAGCTCCTATGACTCTGTCCGCTGCACCACACTGTAGTCCACAGAAGGTCCATTGTTTATCATTTATTCTTGCTACATGACCAGTGATGATGTATAACTGTGAGTCATGGAATAGCAGACTCCAAAGAATCAAAGTTGAAGGTTATCCAAGGGGCAATGAAGAGACTCTAGGAGGCATAAGTAGATTGTAAATCATTGCCAACAAAAGAAATACCATTAAGTAGGGTAAAGGATATCGTCAGAGATAGATGAACCGAAGAAGAGGTCAGGAGGGCATAGAGTGAGAGTGAGGGGTACAATGAACAGTACCATCAACAAAGACTTTGTCTAGAATCAGGCCCTCCCTGCAGGGACAGCACCACTTGTAGACTATTTATTGGTCCCATGTGCCAAGGAGTGAGATGCAAGCTGCACAATTCATAACTCTCCAGGCTGACACCCAGTACCATTCAATTCCCCAAAACCTTCCCACCTCAAACGTTTCATAGTGTGATAGTTTCATAGATAGAGAGTGGCAAGGGGCCTCTAAAATTGTCTCTAATCCCCTCATTTTATAGATAAGAAAAATGAGAATCACAGGAATTGGCTGACATGGCCAAGATCACACATCTAGCAAATATTCAGAACTGGAAGGGGCATCAGAGGGCATGAAAGTCCCTATCTAGGCAGAAATCCCTGCTACAATATGCTGGATCTGTAGTCATTCAACCCTTTACAGTAACTCCTCAGAATCCCAACATAATTTTGTTGGCATGCTTGGAAAAGTAAAGGGACAGAGATTATATAAAAGTGGCAGAGTGGGTAGGGTGCTGGGTCTGAAATAAGGAAGATTCATCTTCCAAGGTTCAAATCCAGCCTCAGACCCTTACCAGCTGTGAGACCCTGGGCAAGTCACTTAACCCTGTTTGCCTCAGTTTCCTCATCTGTAAAGTGAACTGGAAAAGAGATTGTAAAGAGAGCATATAAAGATGATTATGTCAGATTTATTGCTGAAAGTGGCTTTAGTAATAATACCATACTGTTGAGTGTGAGGATTCAAGATAATTTCAATAGACTTAGAGTAGAAAGTATTATCTGGATCCAGAGAGAGCACAATGGAAAATGAATGTGTATCAAAGCACAGTATTTTCACTTTTTTGTCTTTCATTGCTTGTGGTTTTCTCCCTTTTAGTTTGATTTTTCTTGTATAACATGACAAATATGAAAATATGTTTAAAAGGACTGCACATATTTAACCTATGTCAGATTGCTTGTTGTCTTGGAAAGCAGCGGGGAAAGGAGGGAAGGGGAAAAATTTGGAACACAAAGTCTTGCAAAAATGAATATTGAAAACTCTTTATGTGTATTTGGAAAATTAAAACACTATCGAGAAAAAGAATAATATCATGCTATTGTTCAGTCAATTCAGGTGTATCCAAATCTTCATGACCCCATTTGGAATTTTCTTGCCATTTCCTTTTTCATTTCATTTGACAGATGAGGAAACTGAGGTAAATAGGGTTAAATGATTTGCTTAGGATAACACAATTAGTGTCTAAGGCCACTTGAATCTTTCTAATTCCAGATTCAACACTATCCACTATAGCATCATCTAGCTGCCTTCATTATAAAGAGGAGAAGTTAAAATCCATCTACATGTCATGTTTTGCCCAAAGTTGATTCAAATAGTTAAGTAGCAGAGCCAGATGCAAAATCTGGTCTTCTGGTTCCAAACCAATGCTCATTCCCTCAAGCTCACCTTTGCCTTGAAGACCATTCCCAATCAAACCAGCTCTGTACCCACCTCATGGACCTTTGTCATTGGAGCTCCTGCAATCTTCCCAGTCAGACGGCAAACCTGAGGACAGAAAGCATCTCCTAATAGTATCCTAGGTTTCTAGCATATCAGAACCAGAAGGAACCTTAGTTAGGACACCATCTATTTTAGAGATTCTAAAAATATGACCCAGGGGATCTTGGGAGCCCCTGAAACCCTTCAGGGGATCTGTGAAGTCATAATTTTCATAATAATAATAAAGTGTTTTCATTTCTAAAACAGAAATATCAACAGAGAGAATCCACATAAACAAAAGCATTTGGTCAGGATAAGGATGGGGGAGTCCTTAATAGCTTTTAAGAGAACAAAAGGAGTCTTCAGACCCAAAAGTATGAGAATTGCTGATCTAATCCTGTCCTCTCATCTTTTCAGATAAGGAAACTAAGGCCTTAGTTTAAGAGGAAAGTTTCTTGAATTACCAAAAGTAACCTGGATTGAGTCCATGGATAGATCAATTCGTGCCTATATAAAAGAATGAGTGAATTTCCTGTCATTCTGTTCAAATGTCTTCTTTTCACTTAATAATTCATTAAAAAATTGTTAGCCATTGACTTAGTCTCATTCTAGCTCCTGTAGTTGAAAAATATTGATTTCTAATCACTTACTCTAGAGCAGCTAGGTGCTGCAGTGAATAAAGCATCAAGCCTGGAGTTGGGAAATCTGAATTCAAAGCCAGCCTCAGGAATTTACTAGTTATGTGACCTTAGACAAGTCACTTAACCCCTATTTGCCTCAGTTCTTCATCTGTAAAATGGGAACATGCTGAAGAAAGAAAAGGAAAACCACTCCAATAGCTTTGCCAAGAAAATCCCATGGAGCTGGACATGATTGAACAACCACAATAAAGGCACTTACTCATTAAAATAATTTGTTCATTGGGAAGCTGTGTGGTGTATTGGGCCAAGATATCTAGCTTTGAATCCTGCCCCAGCTATTTATCAGCTGATATTTATTCCATTACACCAACTAAAAATGTGGATGATGGCACATGGAACTGGTGATCATTCAGGATCTATAATCAATCAGGGTCAATTTTCCCATAGAACTGACAGTTCAAAGTACCTGGAGGCACCTGGGAGGTGATTTCCAGGGAATCAGAGGGACAAGGTTTTCTTCTCTCATAGTATAGACTCTACAATGACAAAGGGATTCCGTCCAACAAATAATTGTGAATGTATTCTATCTCCCCTACTGAAATATATGCTCCATCAGAACAAATATTGAATGTCTGGATATCTCCCTCAGTGCCCAGCTCAGTGCTTTGTACATTGTAGTTGTGTATTTTTTTTAATTTTGTTAAATGAATGAATGAGTATTAAGCTTTGTTCTACAGAATTAATATGCCATAAAAGTTCCTGGAAGAGATTGATCAGCGTTAGTCTACCAGTCCACCAGTAAACAAGCATTTCATCAGTACCCACTATGTGCCAGGAAGGAACTGCACTGAGCAATTAGGATACAAGGAGAAGCAAAACCAGTCTCTGCCCTCAAGAAGTTCATGTTCTAATGCAAGAAACTATGTCCATACAAGATATATACAGAGCAGGTGGAAGCTAATCTCAAAGAAAAGGCATTAGTATTAAGAGAGACTGGCAAAAGACTCTTATAGTAGAAGATTTCAGTTGAGACATAGAAAGATTGGGGAGCCAGGAGGTAGAAATACGTCATGAGAGAATATTTTGCTTGGAGAATGCACAGAGTAGAGAGATGGAGTGTGTTGTGCAAGAAATAGCAAGGAGGTCAGCTTCCCCGGATCCTGGAGTATATTGAGGAGTAGGGTGTATGGGATGTTCAAGGAGAATTAGCCCCACTGGTGTGATGGCTGCTGAGCCCTTTTCAGAGCCTATCATCTATCTTTGGTGTCTACCTGTTATTCATTTCCCACCTGTACCTCCAAGAAGCTATAACATGTGAAAAAGTCACACCCCCATAAAACTCTTTTGTCAGACTGGCTAAACCATGTTGAGGGTAACTGATGGCCTGAAACCCATTGATGAGTTAGGAGGATGTCTACCCAAGCATGTGAAGACTTCTCTGGCAAAATGGGCAGATGAGAACAATTTGTTCGAACAGCCATGAAAGTAGAGGCAAAAAAGAAAAAAAAATTAGTCACAATAACAATATCAAAATGAATGAAAGCATAGACACTAAACAAGCAAAAGTAAATTTGCAAAATCACAAAGAACAAGTATGACCCTAAAAAATAAGAAGATATACATCCAAGACTTTGAAGAGAAGGGAGATCCACAATTGCCAACTGTGGAACATATTTTCAGAATTTCTCAATGAATTGAACAGTTTTGCTGATTTTTTCTCTTCTTTTTCATTAAAAATATTATTTGTTGACTATTAATTGCATTTGTTATATGGAAATATTGGGATAGAGAGAAGAAATGTGGCATTATTTTAAAAAATCTATGATTTAAATAAAAAGAAAACATGTCTAGTCCTAAACTCGCTAGGATTTTTTCCTCCTTTCACTTTCTGCTTTATTTGACCTTGACTAGTCAGCCCCCTAGGGCCATCAGGGTCACAGGCTCCTTCAATATGTCTCTATTTCTGCCCATCTGTGCTTAACTACCAGAGGATACGGATTGTTAGTACTTCTGCCCAAAACTGCAATTAGGCAATCTCTGGAGAACCAAACAAGAAAAGAGAGAAAAAACACTGGTGTATAATGGATCAAACTGAGCTGGATGTAACACCTAATGATGAAAAATGCAAGAAGAGAGAGGGGAGACAGTCAGGTAAGGTTGTGGGCCTGGCCACAAACCATAGATTTAACAAGCAAGCCTCTCCTGCATGACATGATGTGCTCTCATTGCTCTCCCTTTGGGAATGGCCCAAGAAAGCTGTCGCTTCCCAAGCTCCCCAAGGAACTGCTTCTGTATTCCAGTCACAATGCCCATTGCCCAGGACTAGAGACATCTGTACCTATGTCAAGAATAGTGACAACAAGACATGGCCAGGGTCAGCCAGCTGCATCCCCAAGAAGGGATCCCTGCATCACTTGCCCATTCCAAGGACATGACAGGGGGCACAGTAATAGAACCCTGGGCCTGAGGACCTTAGCAGTCTTGACCCACTCCCATTTGAGTAGATGTCTCTCTGCCTCAGTTCCAATTCCACATTTGAGTAGATGTCCCTCTGCCTCAGCTCCAATTCCATTCTGGGTACTTTCCTTGAACAATCCTTTACATCTATATACTTTGCTTCTATGTTTTATCACTTCAGTAGTGTAAACTCCTTGAGATTAGAAACTATTTAATTTTTTGCCTGCATCTTCAGGATCTATTATAGTCCTTGCAGGTAGTAGACACAATAAATTAAAAAAAAAAAACCAGAATGGTATGAAATGGAGTGGAATGGGCCAGATCTAATACTAATACAAGGTCTCTGAGCTTTAAGAGATAGAAAGTTTTATATAGAGAGCAATGAACAGGTCAGTTTGACTGAAACTGAGAATGTAGGAAGGAGAATAATATGAAATAAGGCTGGTGGGGGAGAAGGAGTCAGACAGTGAAGGACTTGAAAAGCTAGGTTAAGGAATTCCTAGGTCATCCCAAAGGCAATAGGGAACCACTGAAGATATCTGAGTATTATATGGTTGGCTCTTGTTGATAGCTGGGTGGAAGATGGAAGGAAGGGAAAGAAGCTGGAGTCAAGAAAAATAGTTAAGAGGCTATTACAATATTCCGGGAAAGTGATGATGAGCACCTGGACTGGGTGAGTTTGTGAGTGAAGAGATGGTGGAGGTGAGAGTAACAAGAGCTGGATTAGATAGTGAGAAAGGAGGACAAGGACAAGAAGAGTCAGAATGACTCCAAGTTTGTGAATCCAAGTAAATGGAGTGTTAGTGGCATCCTCAAAGGAAATGGAGAAGCTTAGAGAAGGGCTGAGTTGGGGCATCAGGGACATGGCATACCAATGTCAGACATCTTTAAAGCTTAGGAAGGAAAGAAAGAGATAAAGAGAAGAGGGAAGGAAGGAGGGAAGGAAGGAAGGAAGGAAGGAAGGAAGGAAGGAAGGAAGGAAGGAAGGAAGGAAGGAAGGAAGGAAGGAAGGAAGGAAGGGAGGAAGGAAGGAAGGAAAGGAGAGAGGAAGGAAGGAAGGGAGAGAGGAAGGAAGGAAGGGAGAGAGGAAAGAAGGAAGGGAGAGAGGAAGGAAGGGAGAGAGGAAGGAAGGGAGAGAGGAAGGAAGAAAGAAAGAAAGAAAGAAGAAAGAAAGAAAGAAAGAAAGAAAGAAAGAAAGAAAGAAAGAAAG
>JAJPUD010004839.1:152810-181109 GCA_023553655.1 Myrmecobius fasciatus
AGGAAGGAAGGAAGGAAGGAAGGAAGGAAGGAAGGAAGGAAGGAAGGAAGGAAGGAAGGAAGGAAGGAAGGAAGAAAGGAAGGAAGAAAGGAAGGAAGAAAGGAAGGAAGAAAGAAAGAAAGAGAAAGTCATTTTTAATTGACCTGAAAACCACTTAGACCTCATTAGAAGGGACCCCTTTCTTTTGAGCACAATCATTCCTTCTCTCCAGAGTCCCTTTGCTGGGGGGGATAAAATCCTTGCAGCACAGATTTCTTTTGGGACATGAAACAGTCGCTGCCCTTTTGACGTCTGAGTGCAAAGAGCCCCAAAATTTATGCACTACATTAAGCGAGATGCCTTGGTATCCAACTAGGTTAAATTGCTTTCTATATTTAAATCGTCTGCTAGCTGGTTAGATCAGGGAGCCACAGCTGTGAAATGGATAGTTCCAGCCAGTAAATAGAAGGGCGTAAATCCTAATGGATTAATCTGTTATAATTAGACAATTCTGCGTGCCTTTGACACGAAGCCACAACTCTTTGGGCGGAGAGGGAGGCAAGGGGATACGTTGTAGGGAGCAACCAGAGGGAAGAAAGAAGATGAAAGATGAGGTCTGATGATCAAAGGAAGTTTGCCAAGCCACAATCCAGTAATGAATGGGTGAGGTTTGCAAGAGGGAGGTAAAGAGGTTGGGGTGAAAGAGCAATCCACCAAGAAAGGAATTCACATGCAAACAAAAAAGTTTGAAGATAAGAGAAATAAAGAGCAGGGAAAGATGAACTCTCCCCCTCCCAACCTCATCACTACCAAAACCCCGACGTTCGAATTCTATTAATTGTCCTCCAGTGCCGCTTTATCTGAAGGGCAGTATCCTTGAAAACTTCTTTCTAAGTGATTAGAATTCCCAGGGAGCAGGTGCTGACTTAAGCCTTTTCATTCCTTTCCTGTTCCCTTCTTTCATCTCTCCTCTCCCATGACTTTCACACTCCCCAAAGTGGAGTGCTCAGGGCTCCGGTTTCTTGTAGTGAGATAAACACGATGGAGCAAACATCTGTCAAACTAAAATCTTCCGGGGGCCAGTCTCTTTCTAACCCAAAGGGGTGAAATCACAACCCTGTGAACCAAGTGCTCCAGATAATGTCAGCACCATCTTATAAAAGAACCTGAGGTTACAGATTAAATGATTAGTCCATGGTCAAAGGTAGGATTCCAATTTAGGGATTCCTCACTATCCACTATACCATACTGCTTCAATATTATCACTAAAAATGGTGATAATACATTTTATGGTGCTTAAGGCTTAATAATAATAATAATAATAATAGATGACATGTATATGACACTTTTAAGGTTAGCAAAATGTTATCACATTTGATCTTCACAGCAATCCTGAGAAATGGATGCTATTATTATCCTCATTTTACAATGAGGGAAACTGAGGCAGGTAGCAATAGAGTTCCTTGCCCAAAGTCACACAGCTAATAAGTGTCTGAAGTAGGTTTAACTCAGGTCTTTGTAATGCAAGATCCATGATTCTATCCATTTTATGACCCAGTAGCCTAAATGTTTTACAAATGTTTGCAAAGCATTTTCCTCATATTAAACCTATGAGAAATGTGATATAAGTATTAATTTTCCCATTTTGAAAATAAGGAAACAATCAGAGATGTTAAATAATTGGTCCCATAATTCATTGTGTCAGTGTTAGAATTTGAACTCAAACCTTCTGTGCCTTACCATTTTATTGCATTCTGCTCTTTGATAATGGCTAAATTAAGAAGCTGGACAAAGCTGAGCTCTTTGTCAACTCCCTGTCCCCAGATTTGCTCATCTGGGCATAGTTTGTACTTTAATCAACCCTCAGAGCCATAGGAAAATTCTCTGGCACTCAAAATTGATGGATCAACCAACAAGTCTTTATTGACCACCTGCTATGTGCCCAGACCAATGCTGAGCCCCGTGGAGGAAATGAAGAAATATAAGATATGCTACCTGTCAGGTCCCTGCTAGAGGAAGCCATATCTCTCTGATGTAATTGTTCTCCCTCCTCACTAAGGGGAGGGAGAACAACCCAGTAGAGTTACCCTGGTCTCAACTTTGCAGCTAAGCCTGTGGAAAGTTTTGTCCCGGCCCCTTCCCCAAGTAATTGTAGTCGCCCCATATTTCCTGTCTTGTCTCCAGTGGTCAGTCAGACTAAACCATCTGTGCTCCCTTAAAAATACAAAAACAAAAGGAAAAAAAAACAGAAACACCAAGTACTCTGAATATTATGGTAGCTAAGTAGTGTAGTAGATAGAATGCTGGACTTTGAGTTAGGAAGGATGAATTCTAGTCTATTCTCAGATATTCATCAGCCTCAGTTTCCTTATCTGTAAAATGGGAACTATCTTACCACCTACCTCACAGTGTTTTGTAAGGATCAAAGGAGATAATATATGTAAACAAAATTATAAATATTATGTGTAAAACATATGTTCTCTCATTCATCTTGTAATGAATCTAGTTATTACTGAAAAGCCTGAAGTTCTTGGTGACCAGAAGTGGTTTTAATGACCTTCCCTGGATTTCTACCAAAATGGAGGAGCTATGGGGCTGGTTGCTCACTTTGCAGGATTGGGGGAGGGCTGAGTACATCTGTCTCTAACCAGCAGTGGCCAAATGTGCCAGGGTATGGTTCCTGAAACCCATGTAAATGGCCCCTTGTGCAGGCAAGTATGTCCACTTTTCCCAAAAACTCACTCTGTCATAGAACCTCATTCAATCATTTAGCAAATACTGGTTAAATGACTTTCATGTATGATGGGATCAAAGCCTGCCTTTAACACTAGCACATCCCAATTTCTATATGCCATGGGCTTTCCCCACTAAGTTGTAGATAGGGAGTTCCTTACACTAGGAGTTCCCTAAGCTGATAAAAACTCAAGTCCTTGCATATCTACCTATGTACAGTGACCTATGCCAGGTGGATCAGCCTTGGAAGGGTTGGAGAAGATACTTATGTTCCAGAGACACATCTAGACAACATAGAAGAGGGACCCCACCACCTCCCTCCTATCCCACCCCAACAGAAACAGGAATGAAAGGGAGGGTCCAGACCAAGGAATAGTCCCAACTCAAAAACTACTGGAAGTCAGTGGTTTCCACGGATCTTGGAGTCAGAAGCCAGACCAGCCATCAAGAGCCAGGGAAGCATTACAAGCACCCAAGGGCCAAGTAGAAAGAGATTCTGGGTCAGACAGTATTAAGCAATAAGTACCAAGTAGACAGACACAAGGTGCCGTGACAAGGAGGTCTTGAAACAACAGATGCCTTGGGCAGGAAACATTTTGTACACTTCCTGATAAGCAGAAACAAATACTAATGTGAACCCATGTTTTATAAATGGGGAAAGGTAAGTTAGCTCAGCTAAAGTAAGGAATATGGAGTCAGACACAAGCCCAGATTTTTCCAATGATAGTCTCATACTTCTCCCAGTGAACATGAATTAGTCAGATAATTTAAAAATAATCAATAACTTCCCTCAGCCCCAGCTCTTCAAGAGATGATGAAAAAATCCTGCATCTCTAAGGGGTCCCTACTCCAGACTTCTTTGACATTAAATAGAGCAAAGGGAGGTTTAACAAAGGACAAAAGTGGGATCATTTATACCAATGACCAAGCTGCCTCCCAACTCATCGGAGAGCCAGCTTGCTGCCAGATGGATTCTTGCCTGAAATAAATCAGACTATAGAAGCCAAGCCTCACTGATTGAGCTTATCCAGGTAAATTAGCTTGACTTGGTGCTCATAATATATACTCTTTGTCTATTCCACACCTCTTAAATCAAACCCTTCCTTAACTAGCCAGTGCTCATTTTTCCTGTAATATTCCTCCTTACTTAATACAAACTCTCCAGCCTAATCAGACCAAGCTCCTCACAGCCTATAAGAAAACTTTGTTCCCATACCCAGTTAATATGAAGCAGTCTCTTATAGTCCCTCAAATCCCATGCTCTGAGTCACCCTATGTCCACCCTGGACACTGACTTCCATCAAAAAGATTAGGAAAAACTCAGTATAACAGATTCAGAAAAGTGGTACAAGACCAGATGGAACTACCAGTCTTTCCCCTATGTTCTTCCCCTGCTGAAAGGACACAGATACAGCTGCCTTCAGGCTAAGCCTGGCTTAAAACACTAAGAGGGTTTCTTAATGTTGCATTTACATTAGCGCCATTTTCTCATTTCTTCTCCACCCAGCTCATTGCTTCCCTCTTCCTTTCTTCCATCTCTACTCTCCTTAGCCAAACTCCTCTCAAATGGAACCTCCCTCAGTACAACTCTAGCATGCTCTCTCTTCTCCTCTCCTCTTTTCTTTTTTTTTCTTCTCTCTCTCTGTCTCTTTCTCTCTTTGCCTTTCTCTCTCTCTCTCTGTCTCCTTCTATAAGGCATCACTATAATTCATCCAATAGCTAGCTAATCAGAAACATTTAAACTGATGAAAGTCATTTCACAATTAGGTGAAACGCTTTTGACATGTTCCCACATGGTAAATGTAGCAGGGTATAGTATTTTATCACTTTCTTTAAGTGGGTTAATTAATTTAGTCAAATGATAAAGCTTTTAAATTCATATAAACTTTTATATGCATAAAAGTCCACAGATTTAGAACCTCATTTTATAGGTGAGGAAACTATGTCACAGAGACTTTAAGTGACTTGCTAAGGGCTATGTAACTACTAAATGTCTGAGATGGGACTTGGGTCTTCCTGACTCTAAGTCTCACAGTCTGTCCTATTATAACTCCATGCTTCTCAATGTTTTCAGCTTCATAGAATGTAAGCCCCTTGAGGGCAGGACTAATTCATTTTGTCTTACTATCCCTTGTGTTAGTAGATATTTAATAAACATTCTTTGATTGGCTGATGGATATCAAATAGGCCTTCCCTCTACTCCCCCATGACTCAGCTACCATCCTTCTCAACTTCCCTCAGGTTCTGGGTTTTCTCACCATGGAATATGCTTCTGACATGTCCTCCTTTTCCTGCTATTGAGTCCTTTCTAGGAGTTTCCATTTTGAATAGGGCCCAAGTCAGCCATGTTTCCTTTCTGACCCTAAGGCTTCACCACCAAACCCTCTCCCCAAGGTAATCCATTTGTATGTGTCTTCCCCATTAGAATGTAAGCTCTTTGAGGGCAGGGGTTGTCTTTTTTTTTTTCACTTTTTTTTGTCCATATTTGTACCCCCAGAACTTAGCATAGTAATTGCTTCATAAATGTTCACTACCTTACCTGCCCTCCCCCTTAAAGTCTGCATCACTCTCTGTCTTAGCATTTACCATATTCTATCTGCATTGTTAGCTAGCTGTTTTGTGTACATTAGCCTTGGGTACTTTATTTGTAACTTCCTCACCACTAAACACAAAGGAAATACTTCTTACTAATAATAATATTTATATGGAACTTTAAGATTTGTAAAATACTTTACAAACATCTCATTTGATCCTCGCAACTCTTATTATCTCCATTTTACAATTGAGGAAACTGAGGCAGGCAGAAATTAAGTGATTTACCCAGAATCACACAGTTAGTTAGCATTATCCATTGAGCTTCCTATTCTTGAGTGAATAAACATCTATTCTTTATTTTCTTGTTACAGCAAAGCTAAAAATGATCACATGACTTGAGACAATGGCTTTGGGAAGGAAAAGGGGAACCTAAAGTTCAACAAATCCAACTGCTTTATTTTATAGCTGAATTAATGTGAAATGACAATGAGAGAGCTTCGAATGAGACTCCAGTACTCTTTCTACTACACATATTATAGCTAATAGAAAAAACACCAAGGCCCTGGAATGTTAGAAATTTGGGGTCTGATGAGGTTGGAATTTTTGTGGGAATACACATGTTAAAGGTGAGGAATTTTGGAAATAAAATGCCTGCCATCCATTTTGGTTTTAAAAGTTCATTGGGGGGTAGGGAGGGCTCACCAGAGCCAGCCAGAAAGAATTAACAGAGTGAAGTGGAGGTGAGAGGTGAGCATGAAGCCCTCCCAGCAAATAGAGACTGATTCTTCCTTGGAATGATGTATAGCTGTGACCTTCAATTCCTAATTACTCCCAAAGCATTCGGATACCATTTCAATCCCAAATCGGACATATGGGCAGAGTGAGGAGGAAGGCGAAGGTAAGAATTCTGTTAGCAAAATCCAAGCTTTCTTGAGAAATAGACTAAAGCATCCTCAATCTTAGCTTTGGCTATAAAACCCCTAAGTAATGCATTTTCTTTCCTCCTTACCCCCCTCCCGAAGTTTTTTTTTTCAAGTGTTTCTCCCATAAGTCATTAATAACTAATTTTATAACCACCATATCATGTGACACACATAAAATATTGCTTGAGTCTTTTCTGGCAAATTTCGGTGTAGAGCCAATAATTGAATCCAAATTATCTATTAAGTTAATTCTTTAGTAGACAATATTTTACACTTGAAGTCATTTTTCACAAGTGCTCAGGAATGAAGCAATTGTGGAATTAAGGATGACTGTTTTTCCCCCCTGCTGAAAAAGTAAAAATAAAATCATTGGATTCAATCTGGGGAGAAGGGAGTGGCGGCAAGTTGCTCTGTGAATTCTCTTTTCAATTTGTTCTCTCCCTTCTTAGAACTATCTCTTCATTCTGAAAAATCATCAGGCAAATAACAGGACTATGAAACAATGAAACAGAATCAATGACCAGCCCTTAATGCCTATGATATTTTAGAATTAGGGGCAGTATAAGTGGTATAGTAGATAGAGCACCAGCCCTGAAATCAGGAGGAATGTCATTTAATCTCAGTTGCCGGCCAAAATATATCCATTTATTTATTTTAGAGTTTACAACAAGCTTTCATATTCTGGATCCTCACAACTGATCCGGTCCCTGCCCTCAAGTATCTTAGAGTCAATGAACTGTTTACTGAATGTCTTTTTTATACACAAGATCCTGATGCTTGGTGCAGGGAGGGATACCAAGGAGAATACAAAACAGTTCTTTCCTTCACGGAGCTTATATTCTACTTGTGAGGAGAATAAATAGAAACATTTCTGGAACACAAGGTTTTGCAAGGGTCAGTGTTGAAAAACTATCCTTGCATGTGCTTTGAAATTAAAAAGCTTCAATTTAAAAAAAAAGATCAAGGAGAATTAGGGAGTCATAGAGGGGAAAGCAGGTTCAATAAAAGCAAGAATTACCAAGAAAAAAAGAAAAAAGAAACATTTCAAGTCACAATCATCATAGCACTTTTTTGCCTGGACACATTAAAAAAGGGAAGGAGATGAAATTCTGAGGGGGGGGTCCGCTCTAGAGTGACCCTCAGAAACCAATATGGCAATCACAATACTCCATGGCAATCTTATCTCAGTCTTTATCTTCTAGAAATGTCTCAGCAAAAAGGATCTAGTCACCTAGGTCCATAGCTTAGGAATCATTCCTATCTCTTCCTTCTTACACCCAATCAGTTGCTAGGTTTGTTAATTCCACTTCCATATCTTTCTCACTTCCATAATCTTCTTTCTCTCCATTTATACCACTATTTCCCCAATCTAGACTTTCATCCTCTTTCTCCTAGACCATTTTAGTAGCCCCCAATTGCTCTTAATCCATTCTCTCTCCTTTCCAATATGTTACATAACTGCCAAACATATTCATGCATCCATCAGAGGTCTGACTACTCAAGAAGCTTCAGGGACTCAAACGGCCCTGAGGATAAAATACCAACTCCTCTGTTTGGAGTTTAAAGCTTTTCCAAGCTCTTTTTTCAGACTTAATAAAAATTTCTTTCTGTCATATGCTCTATGCTTCTGCCAAATTGGCCTTTTTGATGTTCCTCATTCATAATTTTTCATCTCCGACTTCCATGTTTTTGTATAGGTTGTCCCTCCTGCCTGAAACGCTCTTTCCTAACCTCTGCATTCGAATGCTTAGCTCTGTTCAAGGCTCAACTCAAATGCCTTCTCTTTTATGAGATTTTTTTAAAATTTATTTTAAAGTTTTTTATTTTCAAAACATATGCATAGGTAATTTTCAACATTCATCCTTGCAAAACCTTGTGTTCCAATTTTTTTCTCCCTCTCTTCCCCCCCATCCCTTCCCCTAGATAGCAAGCAATGCAACATATATTATACATATTTCCATAATTATCATGCTGCACAAGAAAAATCAGATCAGAAAGGGAAAAATGAGAAGGAAAACAAAATGCAAGCAAACAACAAAAACAAAAAAAGGTGAAAATACTATGTTGTGATCCACATTCAGTCCCCACAGACCTCTTTCTGGGTGCAGTTGGCTCTCTCCATCACAAGATCATTGAGACTGGCCTGAATCACCTATGAGACCTTTCTTAATCAGGCATTATTGCTTCCCCACTCCCAGGCACTATGTATTTTATTTTATATCCACCCACTAAGTGCTTATTTGTAGACATGTTCTACAGCAGTGAAAGCTTCTTCAGAACAAGGACCTCCTCACTTTGACCTTGCACTCCCTGAGCTCTGCATATCACTGGTACTTAACAGTTACTTGTTGATTGATTAGATAACATAGACAATAGGGAGCCCATCCTATCTGAGGTAATAACCTCTCAGGGGGGGTTTTCATCTGTAAAATGGGAATTATCATTGTACCTCCCTCACAAGTCTGATATGAGGATCAGATGAAATAATACATGTATGACACTTTGCAAATCTTAAATTTATAAATTATTATATATAATTATATACACATATATATAATTAAATATATAAATTATTGTTACTATTGCTGTCATTCTTGTTGTTATTATTAATGGCTCCTCCTTATGTAACTGGAATTACGGTGAGACTGTCCTCTGGACTCTATGTTCCTCCACTGCATTTCATCCCCCTCTTCTTTATTGATTTCCATGGTTTCGCAGCCTTACACAAATCACTTAATGCCCTGGGCCTCAGTTTCCACATCTGTTAAAAGAGAAAAATAGACAGCGGACCTCTGAACTCCCTTTTGGTGCTGGATCTTTGATTCTAGGATTTTGGACCCATGAGTTCGAAGCCCTTTGGCACTTTCTTCATAAGCCCTCGATATCCTGGAGAATAGGGTCTCTTATCACCACACACACATACACACACACATGCAGACATGCAGACACGACAGATATTTTAGGTATAAACAGCCAATAAAGCCTTTTAAACAGACTTGGGCAAAACCTGAAGCCAAGTATTTGTTATGCCAACAGATCATGTTGAAGTTGCCAGATTAAGCAGCTGTCTCAGCAGACTGTGGGGCTTGCCAACTAGAGGCAATCATCTTAGGGTGCTCCCCCATCCAAGAGAGTGCCTCAGGATGGGCTTCCTCCCAGGGAAGGGGTAGGCCTTCAACAGGTAGAACAGTCCAAGCAGAAATATCCCTCAGCAGGGAAGAGATTCCAGGACTTCTTCCAATTAAATGGATTCCTGTTCTTGAAGACAGAGACTGCACCATAGGCTCTTCCACCAAAAGGTGCTTCGATGAATATTATTGATAATTGCCCACCTGCCACCATGAATGAGATGCCAGAAAATACCAGAAGTAGAAGGGATTTCAAGGATCCCCCTGGTTCTTTCTCCTTCTAAAATCACCTCCTACATCATCTCGGACCACAGGTAACTGTTTTGAACATCTCTAGAGAAGGGAATCATCATTTTTTTTTTTTTTTTTGCTTAAATGCTTATCTACTCAAAACAAAGTATGTGCCCATTCATCTGTTGTTATAGAATTTCCAAGCTAAAAAGGACCTCAATGACCATTTAGTCCAAACAGAACTGAAAAAGGAATCCCTTCTACACCCTATAATGTTAGCTCCTTGAGGGCAAGGACCATGTTTGCCTTTTATTGCAGCCCTAATGTTTTACCATAGTGCACTATATATAAATAAGGCCCAGTGAAACTAATGGACATTCAGCCCCTATTTGAAGACCTCCAGTAAGGGACAACCCACTATCTCTGACAGTAGTGCACCCCACTTGGGGATATCTCTATTAGCTAGGCAACTTTTCCTTACAACAAATTCTATCTCTTATTGTTCCTAATTTTGCTCTCTGGGATCAAGCAAGGGCACCTAACTGGCACCAGTGGGTAATCTGAAGGCAGGGGCTTAGAGTCAAGAAGACTCATCTTCCTGAGTTCAAATCCAGCCTCAGAGATTTACTAGCTGTGTCACCCTGGGCAAGTCACTTAATCCTGTTTGCCTCAGTTTCCTCATCTGTAAAATGAGCAAAAGAAGGAAATGGTAAACCACTCCAGCATCTTTGCCTAGAAAATGCCAAATGAGGGCATGACAAGACAGACACGGTGAAATGACTAAACAACAAGAGCCAAGCAAAACAAATCTAATCTTTCTTCCACATGAGAGCCCTTGAAATATTTGAATACAGTTATTATATTCTCTCCCTCTCCCACTCCACCTCCAAGTCTTCTCTTCCCCAGGCTAACGTCCAGTTCCCATCAATTCTCCACTCCAAGGACTATCACCATTCTGGTTGTCCTTCAGGCTTACAATGTTAAGAGGAATGGTTTGAGCATTTAAAACAAGTCCCTTTCAAATTACTTTTCATAGAATATTCAGGTTGAAGGGAACTCAAGGTATCCTTGAATGACTTCAATCTTGTCTACTTAAACCTTTATTAAACAAAATGGATGTCCAGAAATGGGATGCCTTGATCAATTGTCTGGTTAACTGGTATTAGGTAAAACAATCTCTTTGCTTCAAAATGTATTCTTGAAAGCCTTCCTAAAATGCCTGTCTGCTTTGAAATTGCCATCAGGGTCAGTTTACCTCAACACACCAGAAAAGTGGTTTCTTACTTTATAATCTCACCTTGTTTTTGACTCAAAATGGTATTCCCTAGCTAGGTCAAACATTTTATTCATCAGTCTTGGCTCTGATGACATCTGTCATAGGAGCAGATGCCTCCAAAGTGGTAATAAAAGCCTAGCCAGTCTGCCCTGCCTTTCCTGTGTGCAGAATACTTCTCCAAATACATGCCTGCTGAGCAGAGAGGGTTACAGGGGTTGGAGGAAAAAAGCTCCTAGTCATTCAGAGAATTTTCAAGACCTTATAGAAGTAGTCCAAAACTGTATGCACTTTGGGACATCATCAGATGTCAAGGTTAGACCCAAGGGGTTTGTTTTTTAGTCACTGATTTCAAATAACTTATTCCAGGCATTCTGATAAACCAGCTCTCTGTGGGTAAGAAAGGGATAAGACTACAATATATGTATTATTATTAATATTTTCTCCATCACTTTTTTTAAGTCTGGGCAATCAGCAATATAATACCTTAATCCCTGATATATAGAGGTTTTCTGATTTCCAAGATGTAAATTTGACAGTTGGCTCTCATCCACATGAACTGACTCCTATCCACCCCTAGTTGCATCCCTAGGCACCAGAAGCAATTGATTGCTTTGGGTCTCAGAGATGGTCCATACTGGACAGACTTCTGAACCTGTCTTTCTAGCTCTCTCTTCCCCATACCAACTAGGATCCTATGTGAAAGTTCTATATCTACATAAAAGGCAAATGTTGGCTAACATGAGAATTACTCTGGGAGGAAGAACCCTATCAGTTTTTTATTAGCCTCAGCCTTTACTGATCCCTCTGTTCTCCTGGTCTTCAGAAGTGCTGAACTTGCCCTTGAAAGATAGAACCTTAGGCTCAGGGCTGGGGAAGAAACACACAAGTAAAATAATCTAGTTGCAGGTAAGGTATGGACACAAGTGAATATCAAAGGTTATTATTTACCTGTTTCAGTTCTGTCCAACTGCCTCAAATTTAAAATGAGGAGGATTCAAAATACCAGAAAAGCATCTAAGAAAAGGACTATTTCCAACTGGAAAGAAGACAAGGAGAAATGCAGAAAGCTTCCTGCAGTTTATCTGAAAAAGATCTAAAAATGATTCTAGTGTCTGGGTGGCAGTGCATAGAGTGTAGACTTTTGAAGTCAGTAGGACCTGAATTCAAATCCAACCTCAGACACTTGTTAGCTGTGTGACCCTAAGCACCTAACCCTGCTTGCTTCAGTTCCTCATCTGTCAAACGAACTGGAGAAGGAAATGGCAAAAACCATTTCAGTATGTTTGCCAAGAAAACCCCAAGTAAGGTCATGAAGAATAAGGACACGACTGAAATAACTGAACAAATCTTAAAACAAATTGGTCGTGTGATATGGAAATTCACAAAACTAATGTCATCTTGTGATGAGGGAGGCAGGATCAGGACTACAATGCTGATTGTCCCCTTCATCCCTGAACTGTTCTCTGGTCACAAGCCTCCTGGGATGTTGTGTTCATTTCCAAGAAGACATTTTAGATTGATCCTTGATAATATGCTAGAGAACGTGCAAAGGAAAGCAACTGGGATAGTGAAGGATCTCAAGTGCGTGCCATCAGAGCATCCATTTGAAGAAACAGAGGGTGTTTAGTCTGGAAGATATGAAGATTGTCTTCAAATACTTGAAAGACCATCATTCAGAAGAGTTATTAGATTTTTTTTTTCTGGCTGGCCCCAGAGTTCTGAACTGAAAGTACTGGGTAGAAGTTGAAGAAAAGCAAATTTAAGTTAAATAGAAGAAAAAATTTCCTAACAGTTATAATGATCCCAAAACAGAATGGGCTGCTTTAAGAGGCATAATCTGGTCTATTTATTGGGAAGATTAGACTGTGTCTAAACAGTGATGCAAAAGAAGACCTAAGGCAAGATGACATATTAGGAAGTTATTGCAAGAGCCCAGGGAGATAACAATAAAAGCCTGTACTCCAGTGGCCTAAGTGAGATCTGGGAGGAGACAGAGACTATCAGAGATTATGACTCCTTCTTGTCCTTGCCCTAGGATCCCAAGTTAAAAGCAAACGTTTCCCAGATATATCCGGAGATCAATGTTGATCCTAACTTAAGATAATCAGTTCCACTCACTTCCTATGTGATCTTTCAAAGGCATTCCCAAGTGCCTTTCTCTAATTCCATTTCCTTCTTTTCCCAGCAAATATTCCATAAAGGGGCCCATTACCCTCATTTTATATAAAAATAAACAGATCTCCAAGAGAGAAGAGTCTATTTTCTCTGTCACTAACATTGTATGATCTTGAGAAATTTATTTTCCATCTCTCAGAAAATGGAGGGGGAAGGGAATTGAACTAGAAGATTATATTAAAAGTCTCTTCCAAGTCATAGGACTATCAATTGATAGTCCAGACAAGATTAGAAGGGAAGCAATAAATAAAATAATGAGGTTTAGCATGAAAAAAAAAATGTGATGGGAGAATATGACAACTGTCTTCAGATATTTGGGGGGGAAAAGATGGGAATAAAGATTAATTCCATTGAGCAGAAGGGAATTTAGAGATTATCTAGTCCAGTTCCTGTTTCTATAGATGAGAAATGAGGTGATTTGCCTAAAAACACAGATTAGACTTGTTCATCTTAGCCCTGGGAAGGGCAGAATTAATATCCTACAAGATGTTATAACAAAGCTGATTTCTCATATTGAAATGTAAGATCTGTTACATATCTTATATGTAAGAAAGAATATCAAAAAGATTTTCCTGATAATTAGAGCCATCCCCAGATGAAATAGTCTGACCTTGTTCCTGGTGGTTTTCAAGAAGGGGTTAGATAATTTCTGTTAGGATAGGATTGGTGATTTGGACAGGGAGGGGAAAGGATGCCCTCTGAGACTCCTTCCCACTGCAAGATCTAGGGATACACTGTCTATGAATGCCAGTCAGTCTAACTGAACAAAAAAGCCAGGGCTTTGCTTTGAGGCCCATGGATTCTTTCCTCTCCTTTTTATCTCCATCTTCCTCCCCAAGAGACCTCCTGAAACTGTCAGCTAGAAAGTACGATCGCCTGGTCACCTTCTCAAAGCCCAGCTAAGCCCCCTGGGGTCTGTCTCTTGACCTAACTCCCTAGCTCTAACTCCCAGACAACTTCTCCGTAATTACATCCCCATTTGGAGAGTGGTTTCCAGGGAATTATGCACTACTTAAGGGGAAAGTGTCGCTAATAGAAAGCTGTGGATAAACAAGGGCTATTGCAGGCACCTTGCTTCTTTCCTTTAATTTACAGCAAATCTCTCCGTTTATTGACCTGGTAACATATTTGAACACTGACTCTTAAGAGGCCCTTCTCTCCGACACCATATATCTGGCAGATAATTCCCCTTCCACTGAGGTGTGTGCAGAATTCAGCACTGACAATTTCAGTGCTAGGGGTAGATGGGGCTCTTAAGCTTTGAGCAACAGTACACAACTTCTGGGGGGGTCCTGTCTCCTAGGCATTCTAGACCCCTGTAGGGGAGTCATTTCTCCACAATCCAGGTTCAAATCCCTATCAGCCCTGCTTCCCCTGCCTGCTCTACTGCTCAGAGACTCAGCCCTAAACACACTCAGAGAAAAAGCAATGATTCTGCATAGGAAGAGAAGATCAACAGGATAGTTAAAATAAATCCCTTTTACAAACAAAGAAAAAATGTCCTCTGACCCTAACTGAGGAGTAGTCATAGAATTTTAGAGCCTTAGGGAACATTAATGTTTATCAAAGCTGACACACACCCCCCTTCCCTGCTCATTTTACAGAAGTGTAAACTGAGACTCAAGTAATAGAATCTGTGATACCTGCCATTGGCTCCTCCTCAATAAGTCCATTTCTCTCCTTTCAGCTACAAGTATTCAGAAACCTTCCCTTCAGTGATTAGCATCGTACCAAGCACATATCAGATGCTTAATAAATGCCTATTGATTTGTTGACTTCCCTTTCTCCGCCGGGTGACATTCTTTCTGACACAGGTCTTTTTCTTTCCCTCCATTCTACCTTTTACACTGCTAAGGATGGTTTTAAGAAGGACCCAGCAACAGTCAGAGACTCACCTATCCCAGGAGAGGGGGACAGTGAAAGATGATTACAAAAAAGCACCAGAGGCAAACTTTTACTGTTTGACAGAAGCCATTTTCCTTTTTTCCTCAAGCCTCAAAATCCTGTGAAATCTGAGGATTTTAAACAGTGCAGGCCTAATCTGAACTCATTTCTGCCCCATCCATCTCCAGAGCTTATCCCTAAGCATGAGCTGGGAGCATTGCCAGCAGAAGAAACCAAAGCATCCAAACTGATCCAAAGCAAGAGCAAATGAGAACAGCCTCCCAAGTCTCCTTTATGCAGGTGAATCAACTGGTTCAAATCTCCCAAGTCCAGAGTGCCGGGGCTCCTCTAGGGAGCTGACTCAAGGTGTATTCATCCACCTGGAGCTGGGGAAGAAGGAAGAATTGGAAGCCCCAGCTTCTGATTTCCTCCTTGGCTCAGTAATTCTGTCCTGTGCCTCCGGATAAATGATAACTTGGAGAAGAGAGGGAGTGGGGCAGGAAATGGGAAATAAGAATCAGCTAATCTTATAGTTAGCATAAGAGGAAATAAAGAAAATAAGGGAAGGAAGGCTTGGAGGTTAGAAATGTTGTTTGTCTTGGCTGCCACGTTTGGAAAATGTGGAAAACACACAATGGAAGGCAGACTCCTAACAACATCCTTGGATTGACTTGACAATCTCCCCTTCACACTCTCAGCTCCACATGAGGATTCTGCTAAGGAGGGAGGTTCTGGTTCCCCAGAATTACTCCACTTAGCCCAATTGTCCTCAGGAGGAGGGCCAACTTTTCCTTTTGTAGGAATCTGTTGCTGTAGTTCTTTGCCTCTACAAAACCAGAATGAGATATGAGGGCTTGGTCTGGAGCCTTAGGAGAGAGGGCCAGTGGAGAAATTTACCTTATCCTCTGAGGCAGAAGGGAAAAGCACTATCTAAGCAGTGTAAAGGGCTGGCTGACCCAAAGGGCTGAACAGCTTCTCAGAGCAAAGGATCAGAGCCCTTCCCAGAGCTACCCACCCCACAGTTCTGCTAGCTAAACATTTGGCAAGTTCCCCATCTCTTGCTTACAATTCCCTGGGACTATCATTAATAGCATCTGGAAAGCTCCAAGTTTTTCCAAGACAGTCTCCCCTTGTCCTGAGGGCATCACTAAAAAGAAAAGAGGAAATCAATTCCCTGTAGGGAGGGGCTTTGGGCACCAGAGACCACACACCACACACAGAGACCACCCTCTCATGAAGGAGGGCGAGCATAGGCGCTATTCTTCCTATCCACTTCTGGAGGGACCACCAATAAGAATAGCTCCTATTTCTAATCCTTGAAGATTTGCAACGCTCTTTCCAAATAGCATCCGGTAAGATTATTATTCCCAGATGAAGAAACGGGGGTTTAGATGCAGAACTGACTTGCCCAGTCAGCCCAACTAGCAGAACCCAAATGAGGACAGGCTGCTTTCCTTCCATCCTAAGGGGACACTTCTCCAGGGTCTCCTGAGACAGGGATAGGACCAAGTCCAAAGCTGGGCTTCCTCTCCCCAGGCTTCCTGCAGCCCTCCCAACAGCACTCACTGGCCCAGGGGCTCCCATTGGAGGATGCAGCAGGCCTGATTTCAGAGACTCTGTATGGCTCTTCATGTCCAGAAAGTTTTTCCTCTTAAGTCTGTTGTGATCCTTCCCTCTTTGCTGGAAGGAACCAGAAAGATTCCTTTGGGTTACACTGCAGAAGGGAGTGAGAAGGGGCAAGAAGTGGGGAAGGGGGTCTGGGATCTTCTCTTTTCCTTTCAATAAGGTCAGTGGATCAGGGCCTTTCTTTAGCTAATATTCACCCAAAATAGGATTAGATACAGAACAGGTAAACTTGGGGGCGAGAGGTGAAGAAGGGGAGTGATGGGGGTCTAAGTGAAACAGATTGTAAACTCCTTGAGGGCAAGGACTAACCACAGCATGCTTGGGTGGCTCCCCATAAGCCCTCATTATACATGGGGGAAGATTTCAGGATTTGTGATGTCAACAGTTTAGAGAAGTCCTGGTATGGCAATTATCTACATCAATTGATTTGTGAGGTAATAACTAAAGCCTGGGGAGTTACCTGAGACCTATTGTGAACAGAGTCACACAGCTAATAATAAAGGGAGGGCGGGAGGAAGGAAGGAAGGAAGGAGGGAAGGAAAGAAGGAAGGAAGGAAGGAAGGAAGGAAGGAAGGAAGGAAGGAAAGGAGGGAGGGAGGAAGGAAGGAAGGAAGGAAAGGAGGAAGGAAAGGAGGGAGGGAGGAAGGAAGGAAGGAAGGAAGGAAGGAAGGAAGGAAGGAAGGAAGGAAGGAAGGAAGGAAGGAAGGAAGGAAGGTATGAAGGAAGGAAGGAAGGAAGGAAGAATATTCAAATAGAGTTGGGGGTTGAGGTTAGTTGTCAAAATGGCCTTAATGGGGAAAAGAAAAGATGCTGAATGTGAGTGCTGAAGACAGACCTTACCTATCTCATAATGTTCCACCAGGACTGCTCTGCTATAAGACTACAAATGCCAATAATCCTGCCTCTAATTCTTCCTAATTCACTCCCATTGTTTGAAGCCTGTAAAAAAAAAAAAATGTTCACTCCCCTTGTGGGTGACAGGGTTTGTGTTTTGCTGTGTGGTATTTTCTTAGGCAGCCCACACTGAGTGTTTCATCAATTTCATAGAATTTCCTGTACACCCACCTTAGGGCTATAAGCGCTCACTGTAATTATGCAAAGCAAACAAGCTCTAGAGGAATTCATCAAACAATCAGTCAGCTCTTATAGGGAAAACCTACTGAGTGCAGGGTACCGCTGGGGCTAGAAGAAGGGTGAGGACCTGGACCTCCAGGAGTGTGCAGGCAAGTGGGAGTGAGGACCCAGCTGCTCTGGGTCTAGTTCAAGGGTTGCAGATCAAGGGTCATACAGAGAAGTACAAAAGAGGCAAACAAGCTTACAAACTGTCCTAGTGGGCAATGTCTCCCTCTCCCTTTCTGAAAGTGTTTCCTTTCTCTAGTTGCAGATAAGCTTCCCCGATGCACCTCCAGCAACCCTCTCCACCCCACCTCCATCCCCATCCCCATCTCCACTTACCTCCTACTCTTCAGCTAATCTCTCCTAAGATGCCCACTGAGAAAGACCCCTTGGGGAAGGAGGGAGAGGGCCTGTCATCTAATATACTGAGTTGTGGCATTCTGGGAAAGAAGATGGAAATAACAGAGAGAAGACTACTGAAGTCAGAAGAGGTGGGTTCAAATCCCACCTCTTAGGCTTTCCACCTCTATGACTTCAGTTAATTCCCTTGGTCTCCTTGGCCATCTGTAAAAAATGAAAGAGTTAGGGTGGGTGACTTGGACAGACATCAGGAGAGAGTGGAGGATAATGTCTATAGGCCATGGGGTCACAAAGAGTGGGACACAACTGAACAACAAAAAATGACATAGTCTCTAGAGCTTCCTATAGCTCTCTATGGTCCAAGAGGTGATCCCAGAGGGTTCTCTATGATATAGTGCAAAGAGTAGCAAGAGACTAAGAATGTAAATTCCTTGAGAGGAGAAATTCTTTCATTTTTGTATAGGTATGACTGGTGCTTGGTACATAGTTGATGCTTAATAAATGCTGATTGACCAATTTATTGACTTGGAGTTTGAGAACCTTGTTTCAAGCCCTGTGTGAACTTGAGCTAGCTTCTTTAAGCCTTGTGAGAAATGCTCAAAAACTGGGTTTCCAAAGTGTTACAAGATTCAAGGCAGTGTAAGATAGTGGGTACCACTGACCAAGAGGTTTTCAGAAAGTGAGAGGTTAAGCAAGAACAATTAAGTGATCCACAGCAGCCTTGAGCAAACAAGGAACTAGGAATCTAGGAAGCACAGGTGTGTTTAGCCAATCAGGAAGAGTCTTGTGGTTTTGAGAAAACTACAAACTTAAGATAATAGCCCATCCAGTCAATGGGCCTAAATCAATATTGCTTCAGCTTAATAAGCTAATTGAATATTAAACACTCCCCATAGGAGGAGTTTTCCACCATTTTTTAACATGGAAGGGAAGGGGAACATGTTTATACATATTTAGGGGAAACATAGTGGACATATCAGAAAGAAGGTAACCTGGAAGGGAATAGACCAATCTGTTCTCTGAAGGGAGGGCCTGTGCCAAACTAGCAAGTATGAAGGTCATCCCACTTCTCTGCTCAGTTCTTTCTCCTCCCAAAGAAGAGTGGGGCCCACTTCTAGCCAGAAACATCAAGACAATTCCTTAAGATCCTTCTTTAATAAATTTTCCTCAATATTTGATTTTCAGTGTCGAGTGTATTTCTAACATTCTCAGTTTCCTTATTTGTAAAATAAGAAAGTTGAACTAGCTAATAAGAATTAGCATTCTTTTAGTCTCAAATTTTGTGAATCACTTGATCTACATAATAACTCTGGGAAGTAAGTGCTATTATTATCCCCATTTTACATATAAGGAAACAGAAGCAGTTCTAGGTAAAGTGACTGGTTGAGATCATACAGTAAATTTTGGAGGCAAGATTGGAACCCATGTCTTCTTAACTCCAAGTACTATGACACCTAACTATCTCTTAAAACCTCTGAGGTGCTTTCTGTTTTCTAATATCTGAAGATATAACAATGCATATTTATATAGCAATTTAATATTAATAAAGAAGTTCATTACAACTGCCTTGTGAAGCAGTTCCAACTTTCAGATCATAAAAATAAGGCTAAGAAAAGGAAAGCAACTTGATCAGTCACATGGATGATGAGTCAAGGTCCAGAAGCTTGTGTTTCATCTGAAGAAGCCACATTTAGTGCTCTCTCTGCCATATCACAATGCCCCCATACTTATGTAGCCCATCCTCATGGGTACCTTCAGTGGTACCCACTGTGCCATCTTCTCCCTCCTGGTCATCTGTGGAGATCATACTGGGCAAGTCACTTGATTCTGTTTACCTCAGTTTCCTTATCTGTCAGATTAACTGGAGAAGAAATTAACAAACCACTCCAGTATCTTTACCAAGAAAACTCCATATGAGGTCACAGTTAGACATGACTCAAAGGACTGGACAACAACAACAAAAATGGGAGAGTTTGAAATCCCTAAATCTATAATCTGCAGATAGACTCAGAAGGAGCTAATGGATGGACTCACCCTGCCCCGAGTCGCACCAAGAAAATAAAACATCAGGACAGCGCTCCATTCCACAAAGGTTGCTGACCCGCAACTTCAAGACAGATAATAATACATCCTGAACTGCAGGCCCATTTTGGACAGAAGGACAAAGCACATAATGGTATGCTAGCTGTTCCTAGTGTTCACTAAGGATGCTTAATGAATAGCAAAACCTTGGTCTTACAGAACGTCCCATCTAAAAACGCTGACAAAGTAATGATTATGTAACTGAGACAGCACATCATTAGCAGAAATATTCTCCAACCAGAGCTGAAAAAACACTGCCTCAGGCCTGAGTCACTCCCAAGAAGGAGATTGTGGGAATCACAGAGAAACCCGAGTATTGATGACTAAGCCCAGGATCAGACCTGATTGAAAGTTTTCTGAGAATAGCAACCTCAGGACCTAGGAGAGTACCCATTATCAAGCCAATGGGTTTAGTATATTTCTGAAATAGCAATGGAGTCTTCACTCACTTCCTCTAAACTAAAGGAAAGGAACTGGAAGGAAGGGGATTGGAAATCACAGCCCAGCCAGCCTGTCAGCAGAAGGACTGGCCAGGAAAATCATTCTGGATCCCAAGACTTAGTCATTTAAGTTCCCCAGGACCCAGGCTGTGAACTGACAGTTATCAGGGGGAGAAGGAAGTCTTCAGGGCAACACTACCATGTAAACTCCCCCTCTCTACAAACCCAGCTGCCTTGCTGTTCCATGAAAATCATCTTTCCTGTCCCCTTGACATGAAGGTCATAAATGGTACTGAATTTGGAGTTAGAAGGACTTAATTCGAGTCCTGTCTCTGCTGACTTAAATGTTTTATCAGTAAATATCTTAGAAGGAATTAGCTGGAGTGGGAAGCAGATTGGGATAGGATGGGGAGGGATGCTGCAAGTACTGCTATTTATATGCAATCATGGAAAAAAGAAAGGGTCTCTGAAAGGGAGAACAGGACATAATTTGCCTACTTCACAGTGGTTGTTAGGAGGCAAAGTTTATAGCATTTGGGGCCTAGAGTTAGGAAATTTTATTGTCATTTAGATAATAAGTCATGTCTGACATTTCATTTAGGGTTTTCCAGGCAAAGATACTGGAATATTTTGCCTTTTTCTTCTCCAGTTCCTTTTTCTTTTAAAATAATGAGGAAACTGTGTCAAAAAGGGAGGGGAATACAGCTAATAAGTGTCTGAGATAAAATTTGAATTCAGGTCCTCTTGACTTTAGAGCCAGCATTCTATCCTCTTCCCCCTGAAAACTCTCTGGGGAACTAGAAGTGTCAGGAAGAGTAGAGTTCAAATCTGCCCTCAGTATGTAGTATGTAGTCCTAGACAAGTCATTTAGCATGTATCTGCCTCAGTTTCTTCAATTGTAAAATGGGAGTGCTTATAGCACCTACTCCCAAGACTTCTGTAAGGATCAAATGAGATATTTGAAAGGCACTTAGCACAGTGCCTGATATAATGAAGATGCTTAATAAATGAATATTTTCTTCTTTTCTTAAGTTAGTCACTGGACTTCAGTTTTCTCAACCGTAAAACTTCAGGAAAGTAGAAAGCGCTATTTCTGGAGTCAAAGAACCCGGGTTCAAATCTCACCTTTGGAGTTTTCTCTGTATGACCTTGAGGATATCTCAACTTTCTTAGAACTCAAATTCCTCATCTATGAACTGAGGAGACTTTGTTCCCAATTGCCTTTCCAGGACCAGATCCTATAACTATGGAGGTCTCTTCTACCTATAAATATCTCCTGCATAGTTTTCCTTTAATCCCCAATCCTACATTAGACCTAGATGAGGAAGTAGAAAGAATGGTAGATTTTGGGGGTCAGGAAATTTGGGTTCAAATCCCACCAAGTCCAGTCACAAGCATTTATTAGGCACCTACTATTTATTACCACCTACATGACCTTTAGCAAATCATTTCATTTCTCTGGCCCTCAATTTTCTCTTTTGTAAAAGAAAAAGATTCAACTAAGATTCCTTCCAGCCCTTGTTGTGAACTAAGAGTTAACCACACTCCAAAGCTTGGAACACTTGGATTTACTGTGTAGATTATAAATGGATGAGGGCAGTAGGAAAAACTGCAGAATAAATAAACTGTGCTTTCAAAGTCCTTAAATGTGGATTTAATTTTATCCTACAATTCACATTTGGAAAGTTGTTAAATGCCAGCCTTTGCGTGTGTCTGCATGCCCAGCCCAGGCTGCTGCTGCTGTGTCTGGATACAGGACACAACTTCATAGGCAAACTTCACAGACCTTTCAGTCCATCTTCCTATTAACACAGCCTTTGAAAGGGCTGCTTGATGCAACTTTGGACTGCTTAGAAACTAGCCACAGAGACAAATCAAGGCCCTTGGGAGTTAACCCCTAGACTCCCCCCTGCCCTGCCTTCCATCATCCTTCCTCACAGCACTGCCAGGTCCTCAGGCAACAAAGGGTTTCAGAAAATAGGCAGCCAGATTAAGGGGCAGACCCCTCCAGCATCTACAAACTGGATTAGTCCAAGATTTTGCACACTTGTCTCTTTTGAGACAAATTTCATCAACTTGTTCAAATTTCAATTGTTCCTCTGAAACAAATTTCAGACCCTATCCATGGCTCACCTGGAGGATACTGATGTCTAAGAATGGAAAGAGCACAAACCCAGTAGTTGAGAGACTTGGGTCCTCATTCCAGCTCTGCTAAAAGGAGCTGCGTGACTCTCAGAGTAACCAAGTCCCGCAGGTTGCAATTTCCTCACCTGCAAAATGAATATTAAAAATTCTTGCCCGGCCAAATTTGCTAGCTTGCAGTGAGAATCAATGACTCTGAAATAACACTTTATGAAATAATAGCTGTGAAATAGTACTTTGGGAAGCATAAAGCACTATTTAAATGCAAGGTAGTTTTCTATAGCTTAAAACTGGATTAGCAATGTAAATACTGTTACCTCTGATAGTCTAGGATAAAATTAAGCCCTCTATGCACATGAATGTCACTAATAATAACTCACATCAATGTGGTACTTCCCAGCTTACAAAATGCTTGCCCAATGTATAACAGCCCTGTGAGGTAGATAGTTCCAGTATCCTATTCTACAGCTGAGGAAAGTGGGGTACAAAGGGGTACATAGTTTGCCTATGGGCACACAGCTGACAAGAGAAAGAAGCAGGGCTCAGGCTCGAAGTACATAACAAAAAAGACCAGTACTCTTCCCATGCTGAATCCTTTTCTGAAGGGGAAAATAATCACTCAAGAATAACAAATCACAAGGCAGCTAGGTGGCCCAGTGGATAGAGCATCAGCCCTGAAGTCAGGAGGACCTGAGTTCAAATCTAATCTCAGACACTTAACACTTCCTAGCTGTGTGACCCTGGGCAAGTCACTTAACCCCAATTGCCTCAGGAAAAAGCAAAAAAAAAAAAAAAAAAAAGAATAACAAGTCATCTTTTTCACACTGAGTATTCATCTGATCTGTGCTCTGGCTAGTCCCCATGGTCAAGACTGGGTGAATGAGAGGCAATGGAAGAGTATTTGACATATTTAGAATCAATGGACAAGCATTACATTGTTCTAGGTGCTCTGCCTTCAAAGATCAGGGGAAACAGTATGTACACACCTAAAGATGATCTGTATGTCTGTCTGTCTGTCTGTCCTATGTATGTAAATGCATATGGGTGCACAAGTGGGTATATATGCATATGTATACACAGGCACACATATATTTAATTATTTATGCCATACTGAATACCCTGGCCCTCACTACTTGAAGGCCAGGTGTGTTATATTTTCTGGTATCCGTAAGGGTTCTCTGCCAGTGACTTCAGACTCTACTGATGACATTCATTCAAATGAAGGGGGGCTCCCTGCACCCCAGTCCCTTTTAATTACTAGTAGATTAGCTTCTTCAAAAGCATATTTTTCAAAAACATAATCATAAATATACAAACTTTACAATACGTGAGAGGCATGAGGGATAGAGCATGGACCCCAGTTTCATTTACATTAAACAGTCATTTTAGTTTTTACCAAAAAATATTTACTTCAAAAGGTATAATCATAAGTAGGCAACCTTTTTTTACCCAATACATTGGTGACATTGAGGAGGATATAATTAGGTTCACACCTTAGCTCAGTTTCTATAGAGCAAAGCTTCTTTAAGTGTGGGTTGTGACCCTGTGTGGAGTCTCATTACTAAATGTGGGGGTTGCAAAATTATGATTCATTACCAGTAAATATTTGATTTGTATACTTATTTTATATACCTATATACCCAGAGTCATGTAAAAATTTCTCAGGCAAACATGAGCCTGGTATACTGCATATGGTCCCAAACCCAAGGCCTGGACTTCTAAAACCAGGCAGGATGGCTGAATCATTCCAGTTCCAGAGTCACCACGGCCCAGACTCCTGGGCTCAAGAGGAGATTACAACTGGCACCCAAAACCGAGGCCAAAAAATGCCAAACAGAAACATTTCTCAGAATTGGGGTAAAAAAGAGAGAAGGAAGGAATTCCTCCCACCTCCCAGGTCATTTCATGATGCCCAGACTGTTGGTGAAATGGGATCACCCTCTGGAAGCATCAGAAATAAGCAAATAAGAAAAGAGAGAGACTGCCCCAATTTGGCCAGTTTTAAAGAAAGACATTGCCTGTTCTGGCCAAAAAACCGGGGGAAAGGGCTACCCCTACCTACATGGTAGTAAACCACAGATTTCTGGGTGCCTCCTCGTTAGGCCATCCCATCATGCTCAGGACAAGTCCTACACACATATTAGTCAATGCATGGCAACTTGGGGACTAGGGAAGGGACTGGCAGTTGGAGGGAGCCAGGAAATTCCCCATAGAGAACGGGTGTTTGAGCTAAGTGTCCAAGGAAGGTCAGGCTTCTACAAGGCTAAGAGGTGAGAGCTTGCAAACAAAGCACAGGCGATACAACCTATTCAGAGTCTGGAGAGGGGCTGGGGAATGGACATCTCCTAGAGGTGGCTAGATAGGGATCGGCGAACCATGGCCGGTTCCTCTTTTTGTGCAGCCAGTGAGCTAAGAATGGCCTTTACATCCTTAAATACAATAAACTTTATTTAATGAGGTAAAAGCTCTTCTTGGCTGCAGAGACGGACAAAAACGGACAGTTGGCTTGATTTGGCCCATGGCCATAGTTTGCCATCCCCTTGGCCAGAATATAGACTAGAGTGTATAAAAGGAGCTGTGTAACGAAGCTGGAAAGGGAGACTGGACCCAGCATTTGCAAGCTGAGGAACTTGTTCCATCCTAGAAGCCACACAGTGATACTGAAGCTTTGGGGGCAGAAGGATGGCTTGGTCAGATCTGTGCTTTAAGAACATCACTTTGTCATCTGTGATGAAGATGGATTTAAAGGAGGAGAGACTTGAAGCAGCAGAATAAGGAGGTGCTTGCAATGGCCTCAGCAGCCCAGCTGAAGTGATGCAAGTCTAAGCTTGAATGGTGTCAGAATGGAAAGAAGGGGACAGGTACTAAAGGTTTTAAAATGGGCTTATAAAGTAAGACTCAACAAGATTTGACAACAGAACACAGGAGATGGAGGAAGGTGAGAAATCAGGGTCACTTCAGGATTGTACATCTGGGGGACAATGGTTGGCAAGACTGCCACCTGAGTGCCAGTTTTGGCTATACCACTTATGTGAGCTGGGGCAAGTGGCTTCCCTTCCTGAACCTTCAGTTTCCTTATGTGTAAGAAGAAGGAGGCTTGCTAGTTGAAAGGCTGTGCCCAAATGGGCATTTTCTTGGTAGGGATCCATCCAAATCTGTCTGCAATCTGAGAGTCCTCCTCTGTAGACCTGAGGTTCATACATTCACTCATCCATCTATCTATCTACCTTTCGATGTAGAATATATACTTATAAAATCATAGACTCTAATTCAATTAGGCATCTAGATGGCACAGTGGATGGTGGTTCTCATTGGAATCAGGAAGACCTGAATTCAAATCTTGCCTCAGACATTTATTATCTGTATGACAATGGACAAATTGATTAATCCCAGTTTCCTCCGTTGTGATAAGAATAGTGACTACTTCACAAAGATATTGTGAAACACTTTTTTAAACTTCAGTGTTATATAAAGGCTTACTATTATCATTACCTCTAGTTCCACACACAGCCTAAGAAACCCTTCTATAAAACAAGTAGTTGTCCTGCCTCCAAATGAAGGTATAGAGTATCTAGCACTGTACCAGTTCTCACTAGTGTAATATAAGACAGATTCCTCATCCTTAAGCAGCTTACAATTTATTTGGAGAAAGAAATTTCCAAACAGATATTACTTCCGAATAACATAGTCAAAAACTTGGTCAAAGCCAGCATGGCTTGCTGGTCCCTCCTACACAGAAAGGCCTAGAGAAATTCAGAAAAGTCTTCTGTGGGCATCACTCAGAGTAACTCACCCTCAGGAGCTTCTGAACTGAAAGTGGGTCAGTTGAGCCTTATTGGATGGAGTCTGTTTGAAATGGTCTTTTCCTAAGGTTCTACAGAAAAACTAGATGGATCAGATGATGCAAAGAAATTGACCTTAGATGTGAGTCATATTTTAATCTCATACGGGAGAAAACTTGTGCCTCTATGGGGTCACCCAAGAGTAGAAACACTGAGGATGGCACAAGAGCAACAAGAAAAATATCCAGCCAGAGTGGTCCCTGAAAATCAAATGACTCGTTGAATTGTAACAAAGATACTTGCTCATGATAAGACTAGATGAAATCTATTTGATCTCTAAGATGCATGTTCTATAAATTTTGGTTGGTTGGATATATGAATACATGGATGGATGACTGAGTGAATAGATGGGCAGTTAGGTGAATGAATAGATGGATGGATGGATGGATGGTTGGATGGATGGATGGATGGATGAATCCGTGGGTAGATAAATAGATGAATGGATGAATATGTGAATACCTGTAGAAGAGAATTGCAGAAAGTTTTCCTATAGGATGGGGTCCACCAAGAAAATGTTAATTTGGAATATAGGATCTTGGTCAGAAAACTCACTTGTTTTTACAGATGATGAATCTGAAACTGAAAGAAAAGTATCTTGTCCAAGGTCACACATCAAATAAGTAATAAGAGTAGAATTCAAGTCCCCCATTGCAGAATCCCTCCATCTCTCTCCTAGTCCCCTCCCTCCCCCATACATACACACTGCATAAGTGCCCCTTTAGGAGCAACAGCAAAAGCATCAAAGGGAAGGTTCTTAGACTGTCTGAGAGGCTGACAACTTCTCAGCAAATTTCAGAAAGGATAGGAAGGACCAGCAAGAAATGAGGAGAGCATTTTAGAGCTAGAACAGGTAGTCTCAGAAAGATGAGGTTAAAGAAAACAGAAGGGATTTGAGGTGGAAGAGGGCAGTTCTGGATTACAACACTGTAGAACAAGGTTCCAAGACAGATGCTGGGGGAACTACTTGGATTACCATTTAGAATGGGGAAAACTGAGGTTCCTTCCTCAGGTACCTCCTCCTCCTGACCAGGTCAGCAACTTATCCCACAGCCTCATCCCACAACTCCAGGCCTCCGGCCATGCAGGACTCGTAAGATCATAGGAGTCAGAGCAAGAAGGAACATTGTGGGTCATCAAATCTATCTAACTCCCTCATTTTGCAGATAGGGAAAATGAATCAGGAAGGAAATGATCCGACTGAGATCACAAAAACAGCAGAGCAAGAATTTGAGCCAGGTCTGCTGATAGCAGTAGGAATCTTTCCACTAAATCTTCTAGTCCAGGGCTTCTTAAACTTTTCCCACTTACTACCCCTTTATGCCCAAGAAATTTTTACATGACCCCAAGAATGTAGGTATATAAAATAAGTGTGCAAATCAAACATTTACCGATAATAAATCATAAAGAAATTTACTTTAAAACAATTCCTTGGTATAAATAGTTTCACCATTTATTAAAGATAAAAGCAAATTTGAATACTAATGAGATAGATACACTTGTTTATTTTTACATAAAGAATTAAATCTTGGCAGAATATTTGATACCTTTAACTATTGCCAGATTTTTTGTAGCCCCCACATTCAATTACATGACCCCATATGGGACTGGGACGCCCAATTTAAGAAGCTTTGTTCTAGTCTTCCCTTGTAGGTCCTTGTGGTCAGGGCTTCCAGCAGAGGCCTGGGAGCTATTAAGAATGAAAGCACATTGACAGCCACAGCCAATCAAATGCACATGTGCAGCAAATGATGTTCCTTTGCTGGAGCCTAGGGAAAACCTTACAGAAGTGGAGCCAGCAACTTTTACTTTTTTTTTTTTTTTTTTTTT
>JAJPUD010004840.1:0-10037 GCA_023553655.1 Myrmecobius fasciatus
CCGGGCCCGGGCTGGACCGCGTTGCTGCTGCTGGGCTTGCTGGCCGCCGGAGCGGCGGACGGATGCGAGCTGCTGCCCGGAAGCCTTCGCGGCCGGAGGACGTCGTTGGCCGGAGCCGCCGCCACCACCACCGCCACCTCTTCGGGGGAGAGCCCGGCCCTGGTGACAGGTGAGGCGTGGGTGGGCTGCGGGGACGTCGCGGGCCGGGGGCGCGGGGAGAAGCGCCGGGAGCCAGCCTTGCCGGCTTCCCGACTCTGCGCTGCACCCGACTTGCTGCTCCTCCGCCTCCCAGAAGTTGTGGGGTGAGCTCCTCCAGCCGGGCTACGGAGGACTGGGCTGGACTGGGGTGGAGGGGGAAGGTTGGAGAAAGTCAGCAGCGGCTGCAGCAGCAGTGGCAAGAGTAGCGGCAGCCGTAGCAACAGTAGCAGCAGCAGCAGCAGCAGCAGCAGCAGCAGCAATGCGGTATTGAAGCTGCCCCCGGTGCTGCCTTTGCGAAGGCTTCCTTGGCACTGTCTCGCACCCTTTCTAGTTCGTGCTAAGCTGAATGTCCCTGAGGAGAATGCTAAAGTGGTTGGGAATACGAAGTAATGGGCTGATATTTGCTCCGGGAAACCCTTGGCTTTCTGTAGGGGGCCGTAATTATTTTGAGAATGAGAACTACCATTGAGAGAGAGATAGTGGTGAAGATACCAGGCAAGTAGCAAGATATTTACCATGATCACACACAGGACATTTTAGGGGAACTGATTGTGGAGCCAGCAATGGCATCTCTTAACACAAGGAAGATGAGAAATGTTCTTAATTAGTGGGAGATTTTTTGTCATAATGTTCGTTAAGATAAGTAAGATTTGGATTTTTATTTGGATCTCATTTAGAACTAATGTTCTGAACCCTGAGCATCATTAAGTTGTTTTCTTTTGGTAACTGGCTGCAGAAATTGTTTTTTACTTCTCTAGGTTATACATTTGAGGTTGGTGTTTATGTGAGAAATAACTTCTTTAGGCCCATTAGTTTCAAGGAAAAGTATACCTTAAAGGAAAATGGCATAAATGTAGCAAGAGCACTCATCATTTGTCTAGCCAGAGTGACATTCCAATAGGAGCCCCGAAGTTAGTAAGAGGGATGCTCAGAGAATTGATTTGGGGAGCCAGTTGCTTCTGTGAGAGCAGTCTGCAGTTTCACTCAATGGATGGAATTGTACAGCAAGAAAAGACCTGTTTAGCTAGAAAACTAAACTCATTCAGGTTTTAATAGGAAATGCAGCAGAATGAGAAGAAGCTATATTATGCCTTTAAAAAAGAAAAAAAAAAGAAAGCTACTTAAAAAACAAAACAAAACAAACAAAAAAACCCTCCAGAATTCATTGTTGTTGGTTTATTTACTTGCAGTATCACTCTGCATTGATTAATTTTTTTTTTTTTTTTTGCTTGCAATGATTTATACTTAGTCTTTGACTCCTAGCTGGGAACTTGAAACAATTATTTTATAAGAAGTTAATGTATCATGGAAGCAGTTGTAGAAGAATTGTAACCATGAGGTGTGTTTGTTGGTGAATGGAAGGAGAGATTAAGGTTTGAGGTGTAGATATTAGGAGAGTATAGTTATTCAAAGGAACTTGAAATGAAAAGTTCTATTATGTAATTGGTTCATCTTTTATCTAAATATTTTCCGAATGACAGTTGAGCAGATGTTTGAGAAAGCTTGATACTTTATTGAGTATTCACATAATGTTTAGTATTGCACAGGTCATACAAAGATGCCTGTAATCTGATGGAATTTCTGTTTTAATAATCCTTTTGAGAGCTTTGGTTTCTTTCCAGATTTCACTAATATCCAAAGAAGGAATGGTAGACCTCTGTAGATCAAAAGATTGGTGACTTGCCCAAATAGGTCTGTGCTTAATTGTTCACATTGACTTTTATGTTACATGCAGTGACATGATACTGAATTTGGATTTCGTTCTAGCTCTTCCCCCATATTTGAATACTGGGGATGTAAGCAAGTTAAAATTTAAAGTTTGAAAGAAACTAAAACAGAATACATTATTTAGTTCATTTCTCCTTCAAATTTCATAACTCTTATTTTTATGGTAACCTTGGAATCTAGCACAAAGGCCATAAATGGTTCATCAATTTGGAATATTGGGCATGAAATTGGACTAGATGATTTCAAAGGTATTTTCCTTATAATTCAGAATGAGCAGATGATTAAAACTTCACTTTATTATATGGCCCACCAGTACCCTGTTCATGCTGAATTGCTTTCAATTTCATTCATATTAATAAAAGTTCTTCTCATACAAGATATATTTCTGCAAATTTTTATTATTTGGATTAGAGTTAAAAAAACAAACAAACAAGAACAGCTATATGCTTGATCTCTGGCAAGGTACTTCCTCACAGTTTTCTATTAATAGCTCCTTATTAGGCAACTTAATGCTTTTTATTTATGAAATTTCATGTTAAACCCTAAATAACATTCCTATTGTATGGAACTCTTTGAAAAGGAGAGTGATTAAACTGAAACATTTTGTGGGTTGTACTAAAAATGGTTTGGATTTAGAGAAATTAGTAAGTAGAGAACATGACAAAAGTATACATTTTGAAATCTGAATATCCTTGAGCATTTTACGGGAATGATTGTGCCTTCTCTTCTTCTTGATTAAAGATCTCTATTAACAATGAATAGTCTTCCTGTTTCTATCAAAACAAACAACCAAAATCATTTCCTGGTTGGTCTTTACTGTTGCCTGTTCAGATTATCATGTTCATTGCATCTTTGGAAAATTCTTAGACTTTCTGTTTGTTCAAACACTTTCTCAAGGAAGTTTGACTACCTTGAGTATTTTAATGAAGGTGTTTGATATATTTTAAGACATTTATTAATTTTAGAAAATCAATTATTTGGGTGTTGTCTTTATGCTTTCACACACAGAATGTGGTAACTTCATCAGAATGAATTGGTGAGCTATCAAGTTATCATCTGAATTTCCTGTTTTACCTTTACACAGCAGTTCTCAAAGTGTGGACTAAGGAAACCTGGGTGTCCCCAGAAATCCTTGGGGAGGGGTCCTTTAGGTCAAAACTATTTCATAATGATCTTAAACCATTATTTGCCTATTAAAATATTCCTTCTTTTTTCTAACTTTTTTCTAAATATTTCCTCCTAAATATCTACTTGATACTGGAGTCTCTTATACTTGAATCAAAAACAGCTCTCACAGAAGGTTGAATGCAGAAGCAGATATGAGAATCCAACTGTTTTCTATTAAGCTAGACATTAAGAGAATTGTAAATATATATCTCTATCAAACAATGCCGTTTTTATTATTTTTTTTCTTTTTTGGAAAATATGGTCACTTTTTATGAAATTATTTATATTTATGTCTAATGGAGTTATTATCAATGAATTGATCAATATTTAAAATCAGTTCTAATTTTTATTATAGTATTGATATATATAACTCTTTATGTAAACAAAAGCTCATAAGGGTCCTCAATTTTTAAGAATATAAAGAAATCTTCAGTAATTTTGAAGAGTGTGAAACAGATTCTGAGACAACTTCCTTGCCAGATATCAAGTGTATACATGGCTTTTGTGTGTGTGTGTGTGTGTGTGTGTGTGTGTGTGTGTTAGGAGTCAGAGGGAGTGGCTCAAAATATAAGAGGAGGTGTATGGAAGATTATATATATATATTTGCTTTTTAACTCTAATATAAATAATAAAAATAGTGCATAACTTTTTGAGTAAAATTGAAAGCAATTTAGCAGGCAGCATGGGCAGGGAGCTGGTGGTATAATAAAATGGAACTTTAGTCATCTCATTTCTGAGGTTTTCACACTGTTTCATTTCATGACATCAGTTCAAAGTTCATATGGTTTAAAAGTTTGTTTCAGGTTCTTGTATTTTTTTTTTTAATTAAAGCGTTTTATGTATGGGTAGTTCCTCAGCATTGATCTTTACAAAGCTTTCCGTTACATATTTTACCCCCAGTCCCCTCCCCTAGATGGCAGGAAGTCCACTGCATGTTAATAATGTTAAAATACTTGACAAGTTGTGCAAGAAAAATCCTATCTACAAGAAAAAAAAAAAAAAAGAAAAGAAAATCAGAGAAAGGAAACACAATGCAAGCAAACATCAATAGAGAGCATGAAAATGTTATGTTGTGGTCCATATTTCATATCCCTCTCTCTAGATGTATTTGGCTTTCCTCACTGAACAATTGGAACTGATTTAAGACAATTCTTTGTTGCAGAGAGCCATGTCCATCAGAGTTGATCATCATGTATTATTGTTGTTGCTGTGTGTAATGATCTCCTGGTTCTTCTCATTTCACTCAGCATCAGTTCATGCAAGTCTCTCCAGGTCTCTCTGAAATCATCCTGCTGGTCATTTCTTACCGAGCAATAATATTCCATAACATTCATATTCCATAATTTATTCAGCCACTCTCCAATCTATGGGCATCCATTCAGTTTCCAGTTTCTAGCCACTACAAAAAGGGCTGCCACAAACATTCTTGCACTGGTGGGTCCCTTTCTCTCCTCTAAGATCTCTTTGGGATATAAGCCCAATAGGAACACTGCTGGGTCAAAGGGTATGCAGTTTGATAACTTTTTGAGCATAGCTCCAAATTGCTCTCCAGAATGGTTGGATCCGTTCACAGTTCCACCAACAGCGTATTAGTGTCCCAGCTGTCCCACATCTTCTTCAGCATTCATCGTTCTCTTTTCCTGTCATTTTAGCCAATCTGACAGGTATGTTGTGGTACCTCAGAGTTGTCTTAATTTGCATTTCTCTGATCAATAGTGATTTGGAGCAACTTTTCATATGACTAGAGATGGTTTTAATTTCATCATCTGAAAATTGACTGTTCATATGCAGGTTCTTGTATTTTCAAATTCAAGGTCATAAGCCAATTTTATGGATTAATTCATGTATTTTTGGACATTGCTTTCTAGATAGAAAATTTGGGGGGAAATGGGTTAAATTTTATTTGGAATAAAGCTTTACTTTGTGAGTCAGATTTAAGAATGAGTAATTATTCTGAAACAAAAATAATTTGTAAAAAAAAAGAATATTCCACAAAAATGTATTAATGGAACAGAACCTAGATTAAAATTGCATTTTCAATTCTATAGTAAGTATAATTACATATTGTGTTATTGAATGATTTTTATACCTTCCGACAGGTCTTTATCATTTTGAGCGGTTTGGAATTCGGAATAAATTTTCTTAGAGAATCAATGTTGTAAATGTTGATTAGGTTCTAAAGGCCATTCTGCAAAAGTTCATATTGTTGAAGTTTATACTGTATCATTTGTAATATGGAACATGATCACCACACATCATGGTGTTGATATGGGAAAATATATTCTGATTTCAATTTGGGTTAGTAGGAATCCATCTCCCAGCTTGTCATTCCTTTACCTGCTGCTGTTTAGAGTCATTTAGAGACATTCAGAGTCATGTAGCCCAGTATTTCTTAAACTGAGACTCTAGGAGGAGGTTAACTAACTTTCCTTGATTGGATCTTAGTCAGAACCAGTATTTAAGTTTAGTATGTGCTTCCTCAAAGTAGAATTGAGAAGTTTTAGCTTTTCTGTTATTGATGATTCTTGAAACGTTGCCTTGGAGGATTGGTTGGGGATTGAAAGAAAGGAATAGAAATGTGGTTTCCAAGGAGTCTCTGAGCTATGGTTCAGGCCATTTGTAGATTTCTTTGCAACAGTCATTTCTAGTTTGGGACAAATCTCACTTCCTTTTCATATGCCTGGCAGATTTCCACGGTAGTTACTTCTTCTATCTTTAGCCTACTTTAGAATACTATATAGGGTCTTACTTAGCCTTCTAGCAAATGGTCTTTCTGAGCTTTTCTAAGGTTTTAAATTTTTTACCAGTAGCAAAGGGGGAGTAGAATATGAAGGTTCCTGTTTATTTGCTATGTGTGTGTTTGAGGGGGAAAAACCTTTCTTCTTTTTAGTTATATCAAGTAATTATATAAGATTTATGTAGTAATTTTAAGGTTTACAAAAGCCAAATTATAAACAAGGGCTAAATGATCTTGGGGTCATAGGTGAGCCTGAAGAGCTCTGGGAAGAGGTCTTGGAATCCAACTTTTCATTTTTCAGATGCAGGTCTGAGGTAGTCAGATTAAATAAATAGCTGGTTGTACTCAAAGGCCCAGGGGCTGGGTGACCTGCAACCAACTTTTGCCTGTGCCATTTACTAACGCTGTCACCTTGGGCAATACAGTTACTTTCCTCTGAGCTTTGTTCCTCATTTTTAAAGTTGGGACTTGGCATGGAATATTATTGCTCTGTAAGAAATGACCAGCAGGAGGATTTCAGAGAGGCCTGGAGAGACTTGCATGAACTGATGCTGAGTGAAATGAGCAGAACCAGGAGATCATTATGCACAGCAACAACAATAATACATGATGATCAACTCTGATGGACATGACTCTTCAACAGTGAAATGTTTCAAACCAGTTCCAATTGTTTAGTGATGAAGAAAGCCATATATATCCATGGAGAGGCCTGTGGGATGAGTGCGGGCCATAACATAACATTTTCATGCTTTCTGTTAATGTTTGCTTGCATTTTGTTTTCCTTCTCAGGTTTTTGTTTTTTGTTTTTTTTCTTGTAAATCCGATTTTTCTTGTACAGCAAGATAGCTGTATAAATATGTATACCTATATTTGATTTCACATATTTGAACATATTTAACATGAATTAGACTACTTGCCTAGGTGGGGGAGGAAGGAGAGAAAAATTTGGAACAGAAGGCTTTGCAAGGGTCAGTGTTGAAAAATTACTCAGCATATGTTTTGCAAATAAAAACTTTAATAGAAAAAAGGACTATAAAATATCTATGATCAGAAAAAATAATGAAGTTGGGACTTGAAAAGGATGAGGAGGCTGGAGTACATTTTGCCCTCCTTTCTCGATTCTCTTTCTGTCTTTCCAGTCTTTTTACTGCATATCCTGCCTAAAGAGAACATCAGATTGGGTACGTCACTGGGAGAGTGGGGGTGGTTCAAGAAAACATCTGGCAGTGAGAGGAGGGAAGGGAAATCCCAGAGTTGCTAGGTGGGAGGGGAAGGGGGTTTCCTATAGCCTTCTTATTCTGAGGTGGCCATTCTTACTGAAGGAACATATGTCATATTTGATCTGAACATGTAGACTCCATACAGCAGAATCTTTAAATTATTTACATCTTCTATCTGAATATTTGCTTAGATTTTCTCTAATTTTGTTATATTTTATTGATGTTTTTAGATTTGTCAATTTCTTTTTTTTTTTTTAATTCAACAGCACTAAGTACTTAGTAGAATGTTGAAAAATGATAGAATCTGATTTCAAGGAGCTTTTAATTTACCAACATTCTGTGTAGCATGGTAATATAAAGAAGAATTGTGGGTAAGGGGCAAAGGACAAAATGAGCCACCTATCAAAAGAAGGGGAGAATAGCTTGGGCAGGCTTCAGAAGGAGATGGCATCAGAGCTGAATCTTGAAAGGAAATATCATTCTTTTATAGATGAAGACCAGTGACCTAAAGGATGAGAGGTGAATTCCAGGTATGGGGAACAATGGTCTGCCAGAATTTAAAAGTTTTCTTTAGTATACTAATCGGTTATGTATTTTCAGTGGATTAAACTTTAATAGTAATAATAGCATACATTTGTATATAAGTTTACATAGCATACTATTGTTGTTGTTTTTACCAATCTTGTGAAATAAGTAGTGTATTTCCCCCTTTTTCAGATGAGAAAGCTGAGAAGGGAGAAAGTAAATAACTGGGTGAGTCACTTAACTCATCAGTCTTCTAGGCACACCTCTTGGACTGAAAGTTGCAGAGGTGTTAGGAGGTTCACTTAATACTTACCCCATTGGTAGACTAAATTGCACTAACATGTTTTTTGATCTGTTCCAGAACATCTTTAGCACCTTGGAACTTTAATCTTATGACTTGTTTATGAGTAAGAGAAAAAAATTAGTTCTTTAGGATCTTTTCTCAGGCCCACCCTGTTAGTACTGGTTGAGTTAGCTCCATTTTGTGAGTTCTAAACTATAAAATAATACTTAGATTGTGAGTAATAAATTTTGTTTTTTTGTTTCATTTTGAGAAGTAGTTAGACAAACACTCTATTGTACCAAGTAACTACTCTGTGATTGAAGAGATTTCAGAATGAGGTTAAATGAACTTTTTTTTTCCAAGAGCAAAACAAACAAACAAAAAAAAATTCTGTTTGTTATTTTTTCTTCTATATTCAAATCAAGTGTAGAATATACATAGAATATACAGTTCACCTCATTAGTAATTTTAAAGTACTGATCTCTCTCTTTTTTTTTTTTTGCTGAGGCAATTGGGGTTAAGTGACTTGCCCAGGGTCACACAGCTAGGAAATGTCTGAGACCAAATTTGAACTCAGGTCCTCCTGACTTCAGGGCTGGTGCTGTAACCACTGCGCCACCTAGCTGCCCCTAAAGTACTGATCTTTACAAATTGTATTCCATCCATACTGTTGCTCCATGAACTTTACATCACTTTGTCCACTTCTGCACCATCCCCCACTTTTATTCCCACTTCCCATCTTTTAATTTAATTTAAATTTAATTTAATTCCTCATTTCCCATCTTTAATTTAAAAATTCTTTCCTTTTTGTTAACTTAGGGGCCATCCCCTCCATGAAGCCCGCTTTCATTCTTCCTTCCCTCCTTCTTCCAGAGCTCTTCATTAATATTCTTTTTGCGTTCTCCAGGTATTAGATAGGTTCTGCCCTTGGTCTCTTTCACTCTCTACCATATATGCTTATCTATTCCTGTCTCGTCCCAAGAAAAGTAAGCTCTTTGTGGGTAGTAGCTGTTTTGTTTTTGTGGTTGTATCTTTTTGGTACAGTATCTTCCATAAAAGTAGTCCTTTAATATTTTAAATGAATTCAAGCACACTTATTACTGACCTAATTGGCAAAAATATTGAAGTATTGGCACTCGGAAAGTCCAAGTAAACTCATACCTTTCTAAACAATGTTTTGGGTATGCCTGTTTTGTCTGTATGATGATTAAATTGCAATTAATGTAAAAGTGGAGTACACTGATTTTTGTTACATGGGAATTTGTAAAGCTGTTAATAAAAACCAGTCACCTTCCTGTCTTTAAAAAATGTGACAGAACCAAAAGAACAATTCCCCAACCCCCTGTTTTGCAGCAAAAGAATTATGTTGCAATAAAATGTCAATATAAGCCTTATAATTTTTCATCCATTTATCATATATCTTATTCAGTTATATATTCTTTACGTAGCAGATGCAGTGTAATGTTATTTTGCAGAGTCCCTTGCTTTACATTGTATTAGGGGAGATAAAGGATGAGTATAACTATAATAATACAAGTTAGAGTATAGACACATCCAAACAAAAAACTCACAGAAATTTGAGGGGGGAAGAGATCACTTCTAGAGGAGTACCTCAAAGATGGCTTCATGGAGGAACTAGCAGTTAACATTGAGTTGGGCCTAGAAGCAACAGAAGGGGTATATTTTTATTTCATAAATTGTAAGTTATTGTGAAGTGGAGTAGTTTTTTGTTTTCTCTAGATGTTTCTTGTGAATGGAATTGGGTATCAGAACATTCTGTAACATATCAGTTAAATTGGAAAAAATTTAAAAATTTCAAGTGTTATAGCAGACCTAGTTGTATGGGAATAAATAGAATAAGACAAGACTTTTGAATCCTTGTATCCAAGAGTGTTAAACTAAGATTAAAAAAAAAAGATATTCAATAACATTGTCTTCAAACCATTATTAAATAATAATTTTAATAACTTAAATATTAATAGTGAAAGTAAAAAGGAGTTTGAATCAAAATATTTATTTCATTTTAATCATCCTTTTAAAGGTTCCTTTTTATATTTAATAATGTATATCAACACAGTAATATTTATGTATGGCTTATAAATATACATAGTAGGTGTTCATGTGCAAACTTTTTTACTGATAAATATATCATATATGCTGATATATTTACTGATAAATA